>BLSH010005370.1:127390-152312 GCA_018402905.1 Glandirana rugosa
ACGATTTTTTTTATATATTACGCAATCTCCATCAGGCATTACCGTGATTTTCAGTGCAGTTAATGGAGTCCAACTTGCAGGGTGACTCAGCGTGACTTGACTGTAATAAAAGTCAATGCAAGTCGCCTGAAGTCTTTTCTAAGTCGGAGCGACTTGAGTCTCTGGGGAGACTGCTAAGTCTGGGCAGAGAACCAAGTTCTGAAGTCATGCTGATAAAAGTGCTAGAAGAGATACAATGTAATTACTTCAAAGGAATAAACCCTGAATGAACTTGCGTGTATGTTCAGTTTATCCATTTAAAGACTAAATCTTTTCTGATTTGCTTCTTACAAATAAAAATCCAGTATTTTGTGCTAGAAAATGACTTAGAACCCCCAAACATTATATATTTTTTTTAGCAGAGACCCTAGAGAATAAGATGGCGGTTGTTGCAATATTTTATGCCACACTGTATTTGTGCAGCAGTCTTTCAAGCGCAATTTTTTTGGAAAAATATCCCTTTCAAAAAACTAAACAGTGCTGTTAGCCCAATTTTTTTGTATATGTAATATGTTACGCCGCGAGAATCGTGAGAGAATCGTGATCTTTATTCTAAGCTAAAAAATTGTGATTCTCATTTTGGCCAGAATCGTGCAGCTCTAGTGCACACAGTTTTGAGGCCTGACATATTGGCATCTATTTAAAGCGGAACTTTCTGTCTTAGACTTTGAGCAGGCAGGCTCTTTATTGCAGAAGAGGCATGCAAAGTCTCTTCTGCAATAAAATTAATCTACCTTCCTGTTCACAGCGATCTCCAGCATGTAAACTGAGCTGTGCATGCTCAAGTTTTAGTAAATCTCCCCTTTTAAATCTACAGGGTCTGCTTTCAATATATACAATTTATGAAAAAAAAAAAATAAAAAAAAAAATGCTCTGGCTGTGAAAGGGCAACTATACTTTTGGTCTGCTAAATATACCATTGGCAGTTTTTTGTTTTATCTGTTCAATAGGTGTAGAAAAAAAACTGTTGATTTTGTCAGAAATCTTCCACCTATGCACAAGAAGAAGTTATGAGGATTGGAGGGGGGTAGATAAGAAGAGGTCTTTGTTCTTTGGAATCCATCATATATGAAGTAGGCAGGGCTGACACCACATAGGTCCAAATTCAAGGCCAAAAATACACCGTGTGGTCAAGTCAAAGAGGAAGGTAGAAGCACATCAACAGGTATATTTTTGTATTTACAACATGTATACAGTTAAGGGATAAAATATACAGTATAAGGAAACGTACATGTTTTGTAGTAGTGCAGTATATTTACTGTATATTTTTGTTCTTTCGTCTAGATCAACGGAAGATTTATTTATTTGTTTTTGGAAGGACATTTTTTTCCAAGCTATCTATATAACTTGTTTGCCCAGAGTCCAGTCTTTTTGTGTATGTAGCTTTTTTTTGCCTTATTCTGGTAATTTTTACATATATAAAAATACATATAATTCTTCATCTTCGCACTGATGGACCATTACTCTGTTACAGTCATCAAATTTAAGTGTGTCTGTAATATGCGTGCCAGTACGAATTGATTTTCACAAAGTACAAGGGAACATTGGCATTCTGTCAATGACTGCAGTAACCATGGAGATTTCGCACTCCGTCTAGAACTGTGTAAAGGCCATTTATCTGATGGACTTTAGGAAATGTTATCCTGGAAGAACTGTGTTCTCATTAGCACTTTGTAATTTGAATGTTTCTCACCAGCAAAGCAAAATTGACTTTATTTTATGTTTATTCAGATGTAATGATAAGAGACATTAAGGCCTTGCAATCTGTGTGTTCTGACTTGAGCATACTAATATTAGTATAGTGGTTGTAGCTATTATCAGCAGGTGTTCAGCAAAATAATAAAGGCTAGTGTTTAATGTGCTAGTTTTTCATAAGTCATCCCTCATACCAAGATACGTTTTCTGTATTATAGTTTATATTATAAAGATGGAAGTGCAGCTAAAGAGGAACTCTAATCAAATCAAAGCTTTGTTTATGCAGTTATAATGGTCCCGTCGCTATCAATTCTTTGTTCTTTCAAAGTCACCTTTATGGCTGCTTTAGCTTTTATAGCAAGACCTCATTATTCTAACCTTCAATTATTGAATGTTTGGATATATGACCAGAATGCAATCTGTAATTACACGTCTTTCAGGTTTTTTTTTTCTGTGATGTCTAGGGCTGCAACTAACAATTATTTTCATAATCGATTAGTTGGCCGATAATTGTTTTGATTAATTGGATAATAACCTTAAAAAAAATGGTGTAGAATTTAGTTAGTATGTAAAGTTTCAAAAAAATGGCAATTTATTCTTAAATATCTCTATGCAGTGGTAAATATAAATAACCAACTATATGGTTTGGAAGCAAAAACTCTAATCCACTCTGAGAATAACAGACAGAAGAGATATACTGTATATACTATTAGAGGTTGAATCTGATAAATATCATCAGACTCAGAGATCAAGTTTTTTTTATTTAAAGAAACAAATAAATTAAAGACTGTTTTGCAGATTTTCAGACATAACTGTAATGTATTATATGCTGGCCATACAAAAACAAGGTCTAACTTAAAAAAAAATGTAATTTTTTTTTCATGGATATGATCATTTTAAATATAATGCACAATACTGGTAAACGTTTACTTTACATGTAATTGTAATGCCTTCTATTACCTCCATTCTTTAAAGTTTTTTTTAAAACAACAAACGTGTTATACTTACCTGCTCTGTGTAATGGTTTTGCACAGAACAACCATGATTCTCCTCTTCTGGGGTCCCCCACTGACGCTTCTGGCTCCTCCTGCCTTCAGAGTGCCCCAATAGCAAGCTGCAAAGTGTAGTATAGAGTGCCCCTATAGTAAGGTAAAAAACTTCTGACTTTAGGACCACTCACTTTCTGCCCAAGACTATATGTCCCATGAGACTTTGCTCCTCACACATTCACAAGTTCTCAGGCACTTAATGTATGGATGGTGTACTGAGCTATATGTGTGCTGCACTGTGTCTTCTGACATGTATGGATGGTGTACTGAGCTGTATGTGTGCTGCATCATATTTCCTGATATGTAAACAAATCATGCATTCTGTATGCAGGCCAACTAATCGGCTGGCTGATTAATCGATTATGAAAATAGTAATCGATTAGTCGATTAATCGATTGGTTGTCGATTAATCGATTAGTTATTTCAGCCCTAGTGATGTCCCAATGGCTCATGGACCTTATAGCTGCACTCTAGCATTTACTAAATAAAACTGGACTTGAAAAACTGCTTCCCTAGGCCTGCGTCTCTGTGTTTCTTTGTACAAGCTGGGCCAGCACATGCCTGATCTCTATGCACAAAGTTAAAACTGATCTCCAAGCAGATATGAAAAAACACCTGCTAGCTTACAGTAAGTGAAAAGGCACCCTGTTTACTTGGTGCATAAATATAAAGCATAAATGTCATCCCTCATTAAGAGGGAGTTTTCTTGTCTTTCCTTGGATTGCATATGTGGCAGCTAAGCTCGTCCATGTCTGTTCTCAAAATCATACCACTCCCCAATGGCTCATTCTGACAGAATACATGAGATGACCCATGAGTTCCTAAGCTTCCCATGGGCCAATTCCCAGGCTCTTAGTGACTAATAACTTAATTTACTCAGCAGGAAGTATTCTCATTTATCTTGAATTACAGTGTTTCACAAAACACCTTGCTTATAGGGGGTTAAAAGCTAAAGTGATTTTTGACCTAATTTTGGCCTTTTCACTGTTTTTCTTGAATTGCAATAGAAAAGTTTAATGTGTTAAAGCTGAACTAAAGTTCAGTGCAATGTACACAACAAGGCCACTCCTGACATACTGTATGTAAGACAAGAAGAATGGAGCCATGTGGCAGGAGGACAGTATGCAAGATGCCTACCCAATGGCCAGACCCCAGTGCAGAAGAACTGTGCATCTTAAAGAATGAATCGGCACTCTGAAGACTGGATGCAATTAGTTTATTCTGTATTAACCATGGGTAAAAGAACAGGCTAACGTTTCGGCACTTCTGCCTTGTTCACAGCCTTGGCTGTGAGTAAAGCAGAAGTGCCGAAATGTTAGCCTGTTCTTTTACCCATGGTTGATACAGAATAAACTAATTGCATCCAGTCTTCAGAGTGCCGATTCATTCTTTAAGATGCACAGTTATTGAATGCGGAGGATTGGAAAGCTTCCGAGAGTCAGAGCACCTGAACTGCTGACCTAGTAATTCCTCTCAATCTGAGTAGCTGGGAAGTTAGAGCGGTGCTTTCCATGTGGATCCAGTGCCGAAGAAGTGCCATCCAAGGTGGCCCAACAGCAAGAATGGACCTGTCCGTGTTCTAGGAGATAAGTCTGGCAAGAGCTTATGAACCACTTACAGATTTAGTTCTGTCTTCATATCAGCGGAGCTCTTTGATGTATCAAGAAATATTGTCACACGTAATAATCATGGTGGGATTCATTCTTTTTATGTGATAACTAAGATCTGTTGTGCCATACAAAGGCAGTTTGTTTCCATTTAAAGAAATCTGGTTTTATACCACTAAGATATCTGCCATGTTATAAGCTGTCTGGAGATATTGAGAGAAACCTAAAGAAAACAAGAGGCAACCAATATGAATCATGCATTTTATGCAGCATAAGGCCTCATACACACGGGCATATGTTTAAAAATAAACAAAACGTCGGGCCCGACGTTAAGGAAAAAAAATTGGCGTTTTTCGGCGTTATGCATCGGCGTTAGTGAGCGTCGGCGTCAATAGGCGTTTTTTAAAAAAAAAATCATCCCTCTGCTATTTTTCAACCTAAAAACGTCGGCGTCAAAAAACACCGGAAAACGCCGGTACAATATTAGTTGGCGTTTTGCGGCGTCGGCGGCAAAAAATGCCAAAACGTTACAGCCTCAGAGCGCGATGGCCGTGGGTTCTACTTTCTGCTCACTAACGCCGACGCCCTCTACAGCTCAAAAACGCCGATGTTTTTATGGGGCCATTGACTAACATGGAGAGCTGCAAAAAATGCCAGAAAACGCCGGCGTCAAAAAACGTCCGTGTGTATGAGGCCTAAGACTGTATGTGTTGGTATTAAAAGGAAGTAGTGTGTGTGTGTGTGTGTGTGTATGTTTGTGTGTTCCTAACACATGCCCAGCAATCCAATACATCTGGTCTGGATGCGAAACCAAATAGTTTGACACACATAAGCGCTTAGCAAAGCCTTTGCTTTGTGTTGTGGTGCTTTCTGAGGGTGCTGACTCTGCAGGTCCTGTTTACTTTTGTTGTTCACCAGGTGCAGTGCAGATGCTGGATGTGGGTTACATCCAGCTTTCTTATTGGCTACAATTACAGTTATCAGTTATGTATTCAATAAAAGTGATTAAATGTATTTTGCATAGAACTAGTATAGGCACCTTGATATCAGCCTCCTGAAATCCTATGCACAGCAACACTTTCAGTGGGAGAGGGATGGACTGCATCCTCAACCACTCAGGCAAAGCGGTAGATTCTGGTGCTGAGATCATGACCCTAGTATCTTTTGTGCAGGATGGATTGGCCTTCAGTGTAGAGCAGTGTTCCCCAACCCAGTCCTCAAGGCCCACCAACAGGTCATGTTTTCAGGATTTCCCTCAGATGAATCAGCTGTGGTAATTACTAAGGCAGTGAAACTGATCAAATCACCTGTGCAAAATAATGGAAATCCTGAAAACATGACCTGTTGGTGGGCCTTGAGGACAGGGTTGCGGAACACTGGTGTAGAGGATTCCAGCACAGAAATGGTGACTATGCAAACATAGAGCTAAGCTTGTATTAAGGAGGTTCTTTGTGAGGGCGGGGGCAGGTTAGGGCATTTCTCTCTCTCTCTCTTTTTTTTTTTTTTTTTAGTAGCTCTGAGCCAAAAGATACCAGTGCCAAACTCCTGATGTTGACGAATAATGTATTGCTAGGAAGGGCTCTTCTGCTCCTTAAAAAGTTACTAAACCCAGGAGCCGACATTCACTATATCTGGTCTCCCACAGTACACAGAACATGGAAATGCAATAGTTTTTATAATATAAACTGCTAAATATCTTTTTTCATCAGCAGTTAGAGCAGTCTTGTGACTTCTATCAGTGTCTGGTTAACGCTTGTAGGAGGAGCTTTCATTCTACTGTCCTATGAGGCTGCTGGACCCCTGACCCTCTGGGGACAGTGCTTATTGGCCCAGTGCTGATCACACACTTTCCCAAGAAAAAAAAAAAGCTCTCTAACAATACACCAAAATGAGTATGTGCAGCTTGTCCCCAAGGCTCTGTTTGATCAAGAAATAGATTGGAGACTGTGGAAGGAGGGGAAGACAGGATCAAATAGCCTTTTTACACAATGTAGAGGATTAACCCCTTAGGCTCCACAGTGAGTATAACAAGCATGCTTTTCTGCATATACAGACTGATTTTACTGTTGGGGTTTAGTAATACTTTAACCCCTTCAGATCTGCGCTATAGCCGAAAGACGGCTACAGCGCGGATCTCAATTACCGGGTGGACACCCACCCGCCCTTGTGCACGCTCCCGGCGCACACTCACAGGCGGAGGCGGTGCGCGCGGCCGATGCACGCTGCATGGGCGGGTCGGGCGGACTCGAAGTCCGCTTGTGACCAGCGATCACCTGACAGAGCTGCAGAACGGGGAACCGCTGATGTAAACACGGCAGTTCTCCGTTCTGTGAAGGGGACATGACAGACCTACTGATCCCTGTTACTGGGATCCGTTAGATCTGTTATGTCCCTGACAGCCCCTCCTCCATACATACAGTGAACACAGTTAACCCCTTCACTGCCCCTGCAGGTTAACCCCTTCACTGCCAATGACATTTATACAGTAATCAGTGGATATTTAAATTTCTGATCACTGTATAAGTGTCATTGGTCCCAAAAAAGTGTCAAAAATGTCCGACATGTCCGCCCCAATATCAAAGTCCCGATAAAAATCTCAGATCACCGCCATTACTAGCAAACAAAAAATAATGAAAACGCCATAAACGAATTCCCATAGTTTGTAGACACGATAACTTTTGTGCGAACCAATCAATAAACGCCAATTTGCGTTTTTTTTTTTTTTTACCAAAAATATGTAGAAGAAGAATATATCTCAGCCAAATGAATAATTTTTTTTTCTATAAATTTTTTGGGATATTTATTATAGCAAAAAGTAAAAAGTACTGTTCTTTTTTCAAAATTGTTACTCTTTGTTTATAGCGCAAAAAATAAAAACCGCAGAGGTGATCAAATACCACCAAAAGAAAGCCCTATTTGTGGGAAAAAAAATGATAAAAATTTTGTTTGGGTACAACGTTGCACGACCGCGCAATTGTCATTCAAATTGTGACAGCGCTGAAAACCTAAAATTGGTCTGGGCAGGAGGGGGGTTTAAGTGCCCAGTAAGCAAGTGGTTAAGGAAGGACAGAGCAGAATGTTGACATAATCAGTGTGCTGCTTTTCCTTAGTACCGGTGCTAGATTAAAATGTAAAAATGTCCTCCTCCAATGTCTGCATCTCCAGTCTTTTGTGTTTGTGCTTACTTATATCCTTACTCCGTACTTATATGCTTAGTATCTAACAGGTTGGATAAAAATCAATGTTTTTTTTATCTAAAAAATTGGATTTTTTAAATTTAAATCGCCCCTTTAAAATACACATACAGTAGCTGCTGACTTTTAACTTTAGGACACTTACCTGTCCTGGAGTCCAACAATGTCGGCACCGCCACCGATCTTCGGATCGGCTGGTCGAGTGCTGCCGCCACCATTGAGGGTAAGGCAGCCCGGCAGTGGAGCCTTTCAGCTTTTCGCTGGGCCCCTACTGCGCACATGCGAGCTGCCGCTGCGCTTTCTCACTGACCTGGCGGCAGAGGAGGGAGCCAGGCTGCTGACGCCAGTGGCCGCAGCCAGGGCTCCCGGATGTGTGGAAAAGGACACCTCAAATACAGATGTCCTCACTCCCCCCCCCCCCCCGATTGGTACCAAATGTGACACCTGAGGGGGGGAGGAATCCGACGAGCGAAAGTTCCACTTTTGGGTGGAACTCCGCTTTAAAACACATTAATAATTTAGTTTATTCAGCATGAAATGGAGCTTAGTTATGTAGCATGAGGCTGTATATTCTGCAATATTTACATTTTTGGTAAACTCATTTAGTGAATCCAAGCTCTGCAAACTTAGATAACATGCACTGCATTGATGCATTCACACAATTTCACCGTAACTATGAGATAAAACAAAGTTCAAGAACATTCCTTTATCCCATCATTTTGTAAATCTATGTACACTACAAACTGTATGATTGAATGGATTCTGATATCTCTGTTTTACTAACCTGACAGCTTATTATTCTAAATGGGAAACCTTCATTTTGTTTGCAAATATTAAAGATTCTAACTACCAGCAAGAATAAGTCCTTATATTTAAAGAGCACCTGTCATTTCAGATCCATTATGGCAGGGCCTGTTAGCGGGCATCCACTCACCAGCTGCTGCCACGTCCCTCACCTTGTTGTGTCACTGCCACATAACCAGCCGTCCCATTAAAGTGAATAGGACTGTCGGTGAGTCAACAGCAGGTCAGAGGAGGAGCCTCTGCGGGACAGAGATGACAGTTGCTCTTTAAAAATTATGAATTAAATAAAGTTGATTAAAATGTAGTGACATAAATCGTGATTTAGATTGACTTGATTTAAATCAAATCCACCCTGGTATCTACAGTATGGGACTAGTATTGGTGCTGTACAGTGAGTGCCTATTTGATTTCGTGTCTCTCGTACCTGCTTCTTTCATTTTGCCGCATTTGAATAGTCAATACAGGCACTCTTACTGGGATCTTGATTATATGTGAAGATGCAAGGCTTATAGATAGATAGACAGGCATGTACAGTATATAAAGAAATGATGTGTAATTGTGCCATGTTGCATGTTTGCTTATTGATCGTTCAGGTCTCTAATTGCACATTCTGTCCATGCCCCAGTTATGCAGCAATTGCACATTCTGTATCTCTATGTATAATCTGTATTTTCACTGTATATACATTATTGATTTTTTTCAGACAAAGTAATCTGGTTTCATAAGAAAATAAGAGAGCATTTTAAAAAAAACGAATTTCAATCTGCTTGATTCAGCCTACAATTCTAACCTGATTGTTTTGTCTCTAGATTGCAGGTTCACTAGAAGAATAATTTGAAAACATGGAAAAACATACGCCTGTGCATCCATTACCAGAGGAAATTCAGTTGGTAATACATTAAAGGATATTTCTGCTTTAGCTATACATTCTTCTAATCCTGCCTTTTACTTTTTAACAGTTAAAATATTAAAGATTAGATTTAAAGCCCAATTAAGCCCTGAGTTTAAATCGGATAAATACATTCCAGATGCATCAAAACAAATGGTGTGAAAAGTCTTACAGTTTGATTTCTTTAGAAAGCAGACACATTCCGAGTAGAAAAACCTGCCCCGTGCCAGCAACTTCAGAGTAGGGTGCTTGCTCTCTGTTCAGAAGCACTGCTCTCTCGTTTTCAGGCGCGTTGCCCACCCCTACTGAATCAGACCCAGAGATCTATTCATTGGTGAGCATGGGCTTTGCTGATTGCAGAGGTATAGGTCTGGCTCAGAAAGGGACAAGCAGGACCTCTGCAGTGAGCTCACTGCATCCTCACAAGGGTCCCACTCTGCAGCTGGTGTCAAGGTGCAGGTGTCTCTATTTAACCTGTGGCTGATTTAGAAAATAATGAATGTCAAGGCTTTTCACACCCTTTGTTTTGATGCACTTGGATTCTGTTTAGCTGATTTAAACTGGGGGTTAAATTGGGCTTTAATGTTCAAATCACTACTTATTAAGATTTCCATATTCTTATTCACCATTCACCTCCATTTGGGATACCCTATCTCTTTGCGCTTTTTCTGCTTGTTAGACCTACACATGAAAGATAGCCTGAGGACCTACCACCCTGTGCTTTCTTATCAGCTTACAAAGCAAGAGTTTCCCCTTACTGCCACTCTTCCCAGCTACATTTCTCTCCCCGCCACTTTGTATGGCTGCCACAAGCAAAGAGAGGAAGCTCTATATCCTTATCATGGCTGAGGATGGCTTCTGTAGCCAGTATTCAAGAACCAGTGCTGTCATGCAGTAAGAATGGAAATTAGTATGTCCATACTTGAAAGTAGTAGCTATGTCTGTTTCAATGGTGGGAGAGTGAAGGGAAGGTATGTTCAGCTGGGCAGGGCAGCAGTGAAGTGATCCTCTTGGCTTGCCCCAACCGGGCAAAGGAAAGATCCACTTTACATTGTTTTGAACCTAAAGAATGAAACCTTGTTGATTGCTATGGGTCCACCAAGTTTGAAATTTCTATCAGCATAGTTAATGATTCTCTTTCCCCATTGCACATGCATTTAGTTCTGCATATTCTTTAAATGCAAAAAAGGACATTCCAATTACTAGAAGGATAATAACTAATATATAGTTCAAAACGTGTTGTTATTGTGACAAGTGGTTCAAAAGTTAAGTGTATTTTATGAAATACACCCCAACCTCTTTATTTTGGTGACTTCTGCCTAGGCTAGCTTTACTTGTCATTTTCAATTTTTTTCTTCACAAAATCTCATATTTTCCAGTAAACTTTTTGTTTTTCTTGTGGTTAATTTACAACTATGACTGGTGGGACGCCAGACTTTTTTTTTTTTTATTCCAAGCTCCGTTGCTTGGTTTCATGGTCTATTTCCTAGAGTGAAGCATTTTTTAATTGATGGTAAAGTTGAAGCTTTCTCAATGTTTATCTCTGATGTTCTATAAAGTGTTTATTTTTTAAGGCTATACAAGCTCCAGGCTTGAGCAAATGGAAGACTGCATGTTTGTAGTCCAAGTGGCCATGGAGAATCCTCCAGTCATGGCAATGGTATTGTTTTCTTAAGCTAATGATCACTGACTTCCATGCTTTTTTTATATACAATATAACATGCAATGCCACTCTTGATCACTTTGAGGGTTTGAGCTTGATCCCCAAGGTTCACTCTCAGATGTTTAAAAATGTATTTATTTTTTTTTTACTTTGTAGAACCTGTTCGTTAAATTGAGCCGCATATCATTTTAAAGGGGTGCATTCCTGAAACTGAGAATAAAAATTAACTTTTGGGCTACCCTAATATATATGTCACTGACCCTTCAACTGTAACAAGAAACACGAGAAAACTGGTGAACTTTTTAAGAAAAGACCGCACAGTGTTAACATTAATTTTAGCTTTTGGATCAGTGCATCGGATTATATATTCTGGAACGGACAGTTCAGTAGAAGTGTACTTATTTGAAAAAATGGCAGCGCACGAACACTGTGTTCCTCTAATGATAACCTCTCATAACAGCTCATGTTGTCCCCTATTTTCAATAAAGTCAACAATGGTTTTCATGTTTAATCCCGCGGCATTCATCTTTTGCGTTTTCGGAATAGTAGATCATATATCCATCGTTCCCGGGTACATTTTGTATTTTCCATTAACAAAAGGCAAGTAAATAACAAAAATAGTTTGGCCGTAAATGCAGGTTCATCCCAGGGACCAGAGGCATTTTATAATGTCTCCATAACCAAAGACTGGAACAAACCGCTTCACAACAAAAAACCTCTTATGTTACAGAAGTTTCTCTAATTGAAAAGTTTCTCTTCTGGTTTTGTTGTAAAATAAAGATAGACCTAAAGTGAAGCGATACACCGTGAACCTGGTAGAATAATGTTTTGTTCATCCGAGCTACTTCAGTATGGATGATCTTAGCTTATTGTAATTACTAAACATTTTAGGCTTGCTGTGCATCTCTATCTATTATTTTATCTACTACTTTATCTACTATGTTTGTAATAATAATTAAATCTTTGGAGGATTCACAAATTAATGTTGCCCCCCCCCCCCTTCCCCACTGCTCTAAAGCAGTGGTTCTCAACTCTTGTCCTCAGCACCCACTAACAGGCCAGATTTGCAAGATAACTGAAATACATCACAGGTGATATCATTTGCTGCTCAGTGTTTGCAGTATTTTAGTCTGCATCTCCCCAAGGTAATACTTAAAATCTGGCCTGTTAGCGAGTCCTGAGGACAGGAGTTGAGAACCACTGCTCTAAAGAATGCAAAATTCATTCATCCACCGTCATTCTTTGGCCTTACCCAAAATTCAAGGTTTTGTCACCCAGGTACTAATAGACTATTGGAAAGCAAGTCTAAAATCTGGTTGTATGGTGAAATGAAACACAAGCATATTCAGTAAGACCGAGTATGCACAGAAAATTCCATACTCATAGCAACTTTCTAGAATCTATCTTACACTAGCATGGTTCCAGTATGGCTAATCTGATTGGTTACAATGAATTACTGTAATATGCACTTTGTGCTTTATTTCTTCCATTGTTTATTTATTATGCTGGATAATATATAATTACCTCTACAGTTTTGCCCTGCTGACAACTTGGATGTTTTGACTATTCATTCCCTTCTGTGCCACTCAGATGCCCCGGGATGAGACTGTCTGCAAATACTGTGGTGTCAGTTATCTAATACTGAATGAGTTCAAGCTTTTGGAAGACAAAGTGAAGGCCTTGGAAAAAGAACTGCAGTTCTATCAGACAAGTGTGGAGCGCGAGAAACGCCTTCAAGAAGAACTTCATTCTCTCAGCCAAGAGCATGAACAAAGCAAGGCTGACAGCAAATCCAAAACCCAAAGGTCAGAACATGCTCTTCATTTTTATTTTTTAATTTGAACACACTCATTATTGTAGTTCAAAGCAAACATGTGGAAAAATATCAGTTCCGTAGCCTGCCAAGAGCAGACTGTCAGTTGGAGCTTACAGCTGAATACATGCAAGTTTGTTAATTGAATCTTTTTACCACCCATCCCTTCCAGGCTAATATATAGTCACAGTCTCAATCTAGCAAAAGCTATTGTGCTGTGTGGCTCTGTGTGTCTGTGTGAGTAAAGGTCACTGGATCTTCTATGGCACAATGCCGAATACATGGCAAAGGGAATTAAACACTAGTTCAATATTGCTTTATTGACAGATATTTAGTGTTGTGTGAGTAATGCATTAATGGATATACTGAATTCAGCCACCATGTGCAATTCTACTTCACCATTTATAATCCTGTTTTCCGAAAGATATTTCATTAGAAATTGATTTGAAATAATTTACAGTGACATGTTGATGCATTCCAGAATTCCCCATTATTTCCAATGAGTACCATTCATATCTGTACGACTTTCAAGTTGTGCCAACTTCAAAGTAGTCCTTGCATTACTTTGGTCCAACTTTGATGCAACTTGAGGTCCATAGACTTCAATGTTAAACCCTCAAAGTATCATGCAAATCGCACCTGAATAATATAGATGTGATTTCTGTACTACTTCTGTACGACTTTGTAATATGTTTTCATTGAGCCAAAGTTGCAACAAAGCCAGACCAAAGTCGTAATGATCCCAAATCGTGGCAAAAAATTGCGGTAAAAACGGGTTGCACAAGTGTAAAAGGGGCCTAATAGTTTCTGACTTATGGAAGCAGTTGATTTGATTTTTCTAGTTGCTGTGGGTTTCTTCACTTGACCCTGTCTCTGGATACTTTAGATACAGGAGCTATGTCACTATTGCACCACTGGGCACCCTTTCTCACTACCCCTTGATTTCAACATAGAGAGGCTTAAGATGGAGGAAATGAGCGCTAATGCTACTAGCTGGGTGGAGTGTCAGTCCATGCACTCTTTCACAATCATTTCTACTCTACCTATTATATACATAGTTTTATTCCATAATTGGGTGTTAATTAGAAAATAGCGATGCAGTTTTACATTTATTAAGTTATAGGATCTACATCATTAGAGTCTCCCACAGCTCTATTTTGGGAGGAAGAGTCCCCTTGTCATTAGAGGCCTCTACAGCAACTCATGACTTTATGGCCCAATTCACACAATTCCTTGCAGAAACGGACTGCAGAGGTTCTAAGTACACTCCAGCACCATCCCTGTAGAGTCTATCTCTGACCTTCCCAGGGCAAGAACAGGCTGGGCCACCAGTGGCTGTGACTATTTCTAAGGCTGCATTAACACCTGAGCATATCGTCTTTAAGCGTTTTTCAGCATTTTTCCATGTGTTTTTATGCACAATTTTAGCGCTTTTTATGTGCGACTTGCATGCGTTTCTGAGCTTTGGCATTTTTTTTATTGGCCATTAGAGAAAACTATCATCTGTTGCATAATTTGTTGCTAGGTATTTCAGCTTTTTAAGCTTTTTTGTTAGCTTTCATTTCTTTTTTAATTAGTATTATTCAGGATAAGGGGTTAGAGTTAAGGTTAGATTAGGAGTTGAGGTTAGTGTTAGCATTAGGGGTTAAATATTTATTTACTATTACTTAGTATTCTTTTATTGAATTCATTTATTATTTATTTATGATTATTTTTATTTATTTGTGTATTTATTTTACATTTATTTATTCATTCATTTTTATTATTATTATTATTATTAGTAGTAGTAGTAGTAGTAGTAGTAGTAGTAGTAGTAGTAGTATTAACACCTTAAACCCTAACAAAAAATAAATAACCCTATGTCAGGAAGCTAGTTCAGTTAACACTAATTCTCATACAGCTAATGCAAATTCTTCTGCAGCTACTGCTCATTTCCTAATGCTCATTTGTTAAAACGAATTCTCATGCATCTAATGCAGAAGAATTAGCATTAGCTGCACAAGAATTAGTATTAGCTGTAAGGGAATTCGTGTTAGCTGAACTAGCTTCCTGACATATGGTTATTTATTTATTTTATTTTTGTTAGTGTTAAGGTGTTGATACTACTACTACTACTACTACTACACCTTTGATTAGATGCATGAGAATTAGTTTTAGCGAATGAGCATTAGAGAATGATCAGTAGCTGCAGAAGAATTTGCATTAGCTGTATGACAATTAGTATATTAGCTGAACTAGTTTCCTGACATAGGGTTATTTATTTTTTGTTAGGGTTAAGGTCTTAATACTACTACTACTAATAATAATTAATGAATAAATACATGTCAAATAAATACACAAATAAATAAAAATAAGCATAAATAATAAATAAATTCAATAAATTAATACTAAGCAATCATAAATAATTAACCCCTAACCCTTGAAGAAATAATAAAATAATAAATAACTTAACACCTGAACGTCAACACAAAATAAATTAATTACTATTATTATTATTATTATTATTTCTAAGAATTTATTTAATATTTTTTAAGGTTAAGGGTTAATTATCATTTATTTATGCATTGCATATATTTATTTATAATAATTTTTAGTTATTTTTGAATTTAGTTCAAATTTATTTATATATTTTTGCTATTTGTTCTATTTGTGCGCAAATGGTGCATTTCTATTACTTTCTATAGAAATGAAAACACGCCAAAATGCTCAAATCTGCCCGGTTCGAGCTACAAAAAAAGCTCCAGAAATTTTTGGAGCTTCAGGCATTTGGCTTCAGGCGACTTGGAATGGAGATGTGAACCATCTCCATAGAGAAGCGCTGAGGTGTGAATGGGGCCTAAAGCACTGTGTACTACACTGCATTTGGAGGATCAGCCTGCTTCCTTCAGCCTTGGGTCTTCAGAGCACTTACAGCTGTGAAGATAGTTGGAATCCCTCTTTATATTCCAGCTTGATCTGGCTAGTTCTGCTCTCCACCCTGTGTTGTCAGTAATATTGGTCTGTCCCTCAAATAGGATCTCTCCACTGCCAAGGTAGACCCTATTTAAATTATATGGAACAGCTGTATGGAGCCTTATGATTCAGTTGGGATGGCTTGTTACAAGCATCTGAACTTGTGTCCTGCATGGGTCTGTTCATGCAGATGCATAGAACTCCTAACTCATATGGCCATCGAGGAATGTTGTTTCTTTGGGCCTGCACCTAATAGTGCCATTGGAAATGTCATGGGAGGCCGGAGAGTGTGCCTGCCTGAATGTAGGAGGTCTGTGTAGGCTGAGTCCTAAACTTCTTCAACAATTTTTGCAGTAGTTGCCCCCAGGCCCTCAGAGCCTAACCCTCAGACAGAACATAGGGCTCAAAGTCAGAGAACAGCTAAGCCCTTAGATGATAAACCTTCTGCATGTTGGTGCATCCCCTATTCTACAAGTTTGGGGCTGGCTTTGAACCCTGGCAAGTCCTTAGTTAGTTTGCCTCTCTATGGTCCCTAGTCTCCTTAGGTTATCCCAACCCTTGGACCCCTTGCTCCAGTCCATGTGTCACATCAGTGTCTGGAGCTGTGCCACATCTGGCTACCATTTTTTCCCTTAGAAAAATCCCCTGACCCTGGGACATGTAAAGCCCTTAATACAGTGGTTCTCAACTCCGGTCCTCGGGACCCCCCGACAGGCCAGATTTGCAGGATAACTGAAATACATCACAGGTGATATAATTTGCTGCTCAGTGATTGCAGTATTCTTGTCTGCATCTCCCCAAGGTAATACTTAAAATCTGGCCTGTTGGTGGGTCCCGAGGACCGGAGTTGAGAACCACTGCCTTAATAGTACATAGGATTTATCTGGGGAGTTCCCAGGACACCTTTGGTGTTAGAGAGGATGTGTAACTTCATCTTCAGTTCTATCTGATGATCTTTATCTTACCAGTTTGGAGTTAAGGTCTCTCCTTCATCCTTGCTTGCCCTTTTGGGTGTGCTTTCCATACATTCTATCCCTTCAGTCACATTGATTTCATGAGATTGAATACCTGAATTCTTTGTTGGTTCTAGAGGTACTTCACATCCCTTTGTGCTATGGTGCATTTGCCAATTCAGGGTCTCATTGGTAAGTCTCACCTTGTTGTCACGTCATGCAACCTTATTATTAATCATGGAGCATTCAGATCTTTAATTCTGGAGCGTAAGGTGTGCAAAATCCTTGAGACCTTCCTTGTAGACCAGCAGGTCTTCATCACCTGGAACTGTCTGGTTCTAGCTACCTTCTTGAGATCTCCCAAGATTTTTTTAGGGGCTGTTCCCTTTTTTCAGTTGACCACATCATGTTGTGGTCTTCTGTTCCTTTTCAGGAATGAGTTATGGTTTCACTTGTTTTAGTGGGGTTTTGGTTGATTACCTTCTCATTAGTTCAGGATCAATGCCCTTTCCACTTGGAGTAACTCCATCAGGTCGTGAGCTTCTTAGGTCTTGAGCATCATGTTGATTCTCCCTGTCCTCCCTTTGGTCCTGTTGGCATGTTCCACTATTGGTATGCAGCTGAGCTCAGTCTGGTTTAGATTCAGGGTTTAGTCCTTCTGGCAACTCCTAGGCTGAAGGCACTCCCAAATTCTCTCCGCGGGCTTGTTCGCAATTGTTTCTGTGCTGCCTACCCCCCAGTTGGATTGCTTTTGGGTGTCTCAACACTATCTGAATTTCTATGTTCCTTAATGGACAAGAAAGAGAAATTAGGCATTGTGTACTCAAGATAAAATCTATTTCTTGTTGTCCATTGAGGGATATAGGGCACATTCCTGAGGCATTCAGGGTAGAGGAGGGGTTGTCCTAGGAATGGCCTGCATTTTTTTCCCTGTGTCCAATCTTCTTTTAGACAGCAGTATAACCTGACAGTATCTGAATTCCTGCGTCTCTCAATTGATTACAAAAAAAGATTTCAAAGTAAGTACAAAAATCCTATTTTTGTAGCTAAGAATACATTTAGTTCCAGATGTTCAATTTACCAAGAATGCTCGAATCATTGGCTTTCCCAGTAACAAGTTTATGTGTAGATTACTATGCAAAAACAGGGGGCAAACCTTACTGCCACCAAGTAGTAAGGCTGCTAGCCCCTTTTTGCTATTTTTAGAGCCAGAATAATCACGTAAGCGATTCATTGCCTATTAGTTTTAATGTATATTTAGAACTGACTGTAGCAGAGCTTATTGGGCATCTCCAGTGAAGGAAATCAGCTGGTTTGCAATCCATGGTTCAAAGTTTTTTTTATTGAGGAAAGGAACAAAGTTTACATGGTAAAGAGATAAACGTGAGTCATCCCCTAGGAACAGGGGGTAGGACAAAGTATGTAACAATATGGTACAGTGACTGGGACACAGCCCACACTAACAAAATATAAATGTAGTAAGTACATAAATAAATATTGGAGGGTAGCGCATATGCAAAGTGACACAAGTGTTCAATGATATATCGTGGCTTAAGGGTAATTTAGGCTTTGTGCTGGTAGATGCTGTCTGGGACAATGCAGAAAATGAAAGTTTAGAGCAGTGTTTTTCAACTCCAGTCCTCAAGGCACACCAACAGGTCATGTTTTCAGGATTTCCCTCAGATGAA
The DNA here is from genome assembly GCA_018402905.1 of Glandirana rugosa. NCBI lineage: Eukaryota > Metazoa > Chordata > Amphibia > Anura > Ranidae > Glandirana > Glandirana rugosa. The sequence goes on from BLSH010005370.1 coordinate 145,737, forward strand.
ACAGCTGTGGTAATTACTAAGGCAGTGAAACTGATCAAATCACCTGTGCAAACTCATGGAAATCCTGAAAACATGACCTGTTGGTGTGCCTTGAGGACTGGAGTTGAAAAACACTGGTTTAGAGGACCTGGGAATAGGAAGAAGAGGGGGAAGGGTAGTAGCTACCAAGTGCCATTGAGTCTCGGGGTTAATGAGGTAAACATTGTGTGGCTGGTGTCGCATAAGTTCTCGACAAGCAGGTGGGACAATGCTACTAGGGAAGAACCACAAATGTGGAAGGCTAGCTTTTGAGGAGGATAGAGAAGAGGGAGGGAGGAAAAAAAAGGGGGGGGGAGGGTAGGATGGGAGAGGAAGCAGAAAGTAGAGGTAGACACCGGGGGGAATGAATGGAGATTAGGGAATTGTTACCTTTAAGCCGTCGGAAGTTAAGTTGAGGCTAATTGGGGAGGGGGGGGGGGGTTGAGGCCATTTAGGGGGAAAGCAAGGAGTTATCGAAGTCAGCGGGGAGGTAGTGATCATGGCAAGGTTTCCACAAACGTTCATACTTTTTGATCCTGTCAAGAAGGACCACTTCAACCTTGGCGTGTATCATGGCCCTAGTTATTCTATTTTTGTTTTTTGTGACATTGAGATTGTGGGTTTTCCAAGCCTTTGCGATTGTTTGCTTTGTGGCCGTTGTAACCTGCAGGGGAAGCTTAAATTGTAATCAGGTCACATGGAGGGTTTTTTGTTGAGTAAGGGCCATGGCTGGGCTAGGATCTAAAGTGCTGCCCATGAGGGTGGAGAGGATGCGGAAGATTTCAGCCCAAAACGATTGGGCTAGTGGGCAACTCCACCAGATATGGAGGTGGGTACCATCATCTGAGCAGCCACGGAAGCAGGTGAAGCTGGTTTGCAATTCGAAGGTCAGTCCGGTAATGTTCACCATTGGTAATATGAAGATAAATGTGGAACCACACTGAAGTTTACAAACAAGCTTTGTAGCATTTTGGAAAAGTGTCTGTTTGTTTTACACAGATCTACACAGATGTATAAATGATTCTATGCTTATTCCACTTAATATATCATATTCTTAGATGAATTTACTAATGCAGCTCTAGCTCTTCATGATATCAGCTGCATCTCTTCCTCTGTATCTTGGGCTGTGTATTGATACATGTTAAATGCACTTATCTTTGTGTTCTCCACCTTTCCTATTCTCTTTCTACAACCTCATGGTAACTATGAGAGAAACAGCAAGCACATACACCATTAATAGAATAATAATACCAAAAAAAGTTCAAATGAAAGCAAGGGCCCAGGCCTTGACACTCTTTAAGAGTGCCTGGGGGTTTAAAGAAATGATTTCTTTCCCTTCTCTACATATACACTTCCTTCATATGGATAGAGATGCTTATATGCTAACTGCTTTTGTAAGGTGCAAAAAAGAATTGCTTTTTTTCTGGATTGAAGATGAATGCTATAAGAATGCTTGTCTTTTGGGAGGCATTTGCACACACATCCACTAAAATTTCCCATCTGATATATTTATATTTGTGAATGAATGTGGTTTGTTTGAAAACTGCAATGCTCTGGTTTGTTGCCAGATTTAATTGACCTCTCACTCCATACATTGCTCAGTAGTATTTTGGGTTTGCTGCTACCACAGGCCTGTGGCAAATACTCAGGATTTGTGAAGTTTGTGAATCACAAACGTTTGGCTGAAAACTTTGCAGGTTCATTAGCAGAAATGAGGAACAACCTATAACGTAAGGGATTGGTGACAATTCTGTGTAGGGAAATATCGTTTTTTAAATGAATTAAAAATGTATTTCATGGTAATTTAGACATTGGTACATGTTCCCCATGACAATGGCCAGCATTCCATGCCTTTTGCTTGACAATAGCTTGCTTAGCAGCCTTACAAATGGCCAGACTTGAGTAAAATGATTAGTCCCACCATAGGCATCAATGGGGTTCACCGCAAAGTATGTAAACTTCTAGCAGGATTTGCAAAACTGCAACAAACCCAGACACATTCTTTCATCCCTACTGCTCAGTTTTATAATGAATGCCTTCTATATCTTGGCATACAATTAATTAGAGACATTAAACATTTTTTAGTGGTTGAGAGTGCTTGCCATGTTAAGTTACCACAATTAGAGGGGGTTATTGCGGTTGTTGATCAGCTCTATCTACTGAATGATCTTGCCATTTCCAAAACAGTATACAATTTTTTGATTTCTTCCATAGCAGCGAACCATCTTATCGTATAATAAAAAAATGTCATGATTCCTGAACACTAGGGATAAGGTTGAGTTCCACTGCTACTACAGGTTTGAGGTGAATCCTGCAGTATTTAGATTCACCGTCCTGGCAATTTTGTGTTCAGAGTCACCTAGTATAATTTTCTAATACTATAATTCACTGCATGGCCTTTTCGCCTTTGTCCAGGAGGCTTAGAAAGACCAAAGAATTGGATTTTAGGCAAGCCAGCCCCTCGCTATAAAATGGGGGGGGGGGGGTAGGGGGGTACAGAGCAGCCATAGTATCAATGTATTGTTATCTGCTGTAATGAAAAGAGAAAGCTGACAAACTGCATAGGGAAAGAGTAGGGTCCGTAAAAAACTGTACTTTAATTCTTATTGCTCGCCCTTTGGGCAATCAATCTATGTGTTGCTTTGTTCTGTTTTGTCTTTATTATTAAGAAGCTTTTGTCCTCGATTAAAGGTGATTACTTTTAGGTGCTGTTTCCTCAGTGGGAAACTTTTTTTTTTTTTTTTGCCGCAAGGCTTCCCATTTTGAGGGTGCATTGCTTTATTTATTTTATGTTGATAGGCCTTTTATTTTGGGTTAAAGTATATCTAAAATCAAAACTTTTTTTCAGTTTGAATACAGTAGAAGGAAGTTTTCCATTTACTTCCTATTTTTTAGACTCAAAAAAAAGGGAGAGGTTATCTTATTAATGTGAGGGAAATCCCCTCTTCGATAGTTGAAGCAATTATCCTCAATGGAAGATTTCCCCCTCTTGTGGCAACTCAGAATTTTGGATTTATACTGATTTTTACTCCTGTTGACATTGGTAATCAGGATAGTTAGAGTGAGCAAACGCTAAAAACAAAAAAAAGAGCAGATTTGAAGTCACACACTGCACAGCTAGAGCACAGAGCTGTGTGTAATCTGAGACTTGAGTGGAGGGAACGGACACAGGCTCAAAGAAAAACCTACACAGTTGAGGCTGTCAATCCCCTACTGTGTTTTGGAGGTGGTAGGGCTTCTGTTGTGTTGGCTTTACCGATTAGGAGTGACTTACGCAGATAGCAGAGGGAGGAGACAGCAGAGAGCTTTGGATAGAGGCAAATACTGTCACGGTTCAGTGTACATTGATCCGGTGCTGGGTTTTACCCCCTCTTCAAGCTACTCGGGTTCCTGCCAATCCGCCCTGAACCTAGGTATTATTAACCACTTAAGGCCTATTTTCAAACTTTTTGTTTACAAGTTAAAATCTGTTTTTTTTTGCTAGGAAATTACGTAGAACCCCCAAAACATTATATATATATATATTCAAACACCCTAGAGAATAAAATGGTGGTTGTTGCAATACTTTGTCACACTGTATTTGCGCAGCGGTCTTACAAACGCAATTTTTTTGGAAAAAAATATACTTTTTTGAATTAAAAAATAAGAAAACAATAAAGTTAGCCCAATCTTTTTTCTATATTGTGAAAGATAATATTAGACCGAGTAAATTGATACCCAACATGTGATGCTTCAAAATTGCATCCGCTCGTGGAATGGCGACAAACTTTGTCATTTAAAAATCTCCATTGGCGATTTTTAAAAAATTCTACAGGCTAGCAGTTTTAAGTTAAAGGAGGTCTATTGCTAGACTTATTGCTCTTGCTCCAGCAATCACAGCGATACCTCACATGTGTGGTTTGAACACTATTTTCATATGTGGGTGCGACTTACGTATGCGTTCGCTTCTGCACGCAAGCTCGGCGGAACGGGTCGCTTTACATTTTTTTTTTTCCTGATTTATTTTACTTGTTGTTTTTTATTTTTACACTGTCCATTTAAAAATAAAAATGTCGGTCACTTTTATTCCTATTACAAAGAATATAAACATCCCGTAATAAAAAAAAAATGACAGGACCTCATTAATGTGAGATCTGGGGTCAAAAACACCTCAGATCTCACAGTTGCACTAAAATTAGTGGTGTACCGAATGGAAATTTTGGTGCCGAAACTGAAAATGCACTAAACCGAAACCGAAAATGACAGTTTTTAAAAAATATTTATATTTTTATATACAATTGTCATATGCAGCCTACCTGTGGCTGATAGGCGGCACTGATAGGCAGCACTGATAGGCAGCACTGATTGGTACTGATAGGTGGCACTGACAGGTGCCACTGGTTGGCACTGACAGGTGGCACTGTCATGTGGCACTGATTGGCACTGACAGACGGCACTGGATGGTACTGGCAGGTGGCAATGATGGGCTTGGTTGGCACTGACAGGTGGCACTGGATGACACTGATTGGCACTGACAGGTGGCACTGGATGGTATTGGCAGGTGGCACTGATTTGCACTGACAGGTGACACTGGATGGTACTGGCAGTGGCACTGATTGGCACTGACAGGTGGCCCTGGATGGTACTGGCAGGTGGCACTGATTGGCACTGACAGGTGACCCTGGATGGTACTGGCAGGTGGCACAGATTGGTACTGACAGGCAGCACTGGATGGTACTAGCTGGCACTGACAAAAGAGATGAGTAGATTCACAATGCAAAGAGCGCGCTGCTTGTACGAGACACTCTGTGCATGAAACTGCAACCTAATTACACTGGAATGCAGAGAATGCAGAGAGAGCTGTCAGATCTTCACTGAGATCGGAGGTGGGCTGGACTGAACAGCTAACACCCACATCCCGCCCACCTTCCGACATCAAGTTAAAAAACTGACAGCTCTCTCTGCATTCCAGTGTAATTAGCTCACAGTTTCATGCACAGAGCGGCTTCTACAAGCAGCGCGCTCTGTGAATTGTGAATCTTCTCATCTCCTACATCCATTGTGGGGTATGTGATGCACACATACCCCACAATGGATGGTACCCGACTCCTTTTCGGTATTGGCCCGTTCTTTTGTTTCGGCCTATACCGAAAACCCATATTTTGGCCGAAAATGCCGATAATTTTTGGCTGCCGAAATTTCGGTGCATCCCTAACTAAAATGCAATAAAAAATAAATAAATAAATTCCCCTTTAAGACCATTGGGCGGAACTGACGTTTGACATTGCTTCCGTCATCCAATGGTATGGAGTCGAGTGGGGGCCATCATTCCCTCATGCGACTCCATGCCTCTTAGGGGAAAGGACCTGATTGTCTTTGCCGCTACTGACAGCTCCGGTAAGCATCAGAGACCACCGGGGAGTGGCGGGAGGGGGGTGGGCACCGCAGAGACCACTTTTATCCAAAAGTGGATCGTTCGCCATTCTATCTGCTGCCATAACCATGGTATTCAACGTCAAAGTGCCGACGTACAGTCAGGTCCATAAATATTGGGATATCGACACAATTCTAAATTTTTGGCTCTATACACCACCACAATGGATTTGAAATGAAACGGACAAGATGTGCTTTAACTGCAGACTTTCAGCTTTAATTTGAGGGTATTTACATCCAAATCAGGTGAACGGTCTAGGAATTACAACAGTTTGTATATGTGCCTCACACTTTTTAAGGGACCAAAAGTAATGGGACAATTGGCTGCTCAGCTGTTCCATGGCCAGGTGTGTGTGTTATTCCCTCATTATCCCATTTACAAGGAGCAGATAAAAGGTCCAAAGTTCATTTCAAGTGTGCTATTTGCATTTGGAATCTGTTGCTGTCAACTCTCAATATGAGATCCAAAGAGCTGTCACTGTCAGTGAAGCAAGCCATCATTAGGCTGAAAAAACAAAACAAACCCATCAGAGAGATGGCAAAAACATTAGGTGTGGCCAAATCAACTGGTTGGAACATGCTTAAAAAGAAAGAACGCACTGGTGAGCTCAGCAACACCAAAAGACCCGGAAGACCACGGAAAACAACTGTGGTGGATGACCGAAGAATTCTATCCCTGGTGAAGAAAACACCCTTCACAACAGTTGGCCAGATCAAGAACACTCTCCAGGAGGTAGGTGTATGTGTGTCAAAGTCAACAATCAAGAGAAGACTTTACCAGAGTGAATACAGAGGGTTCACCACAAGATGTAAACCATTGGTGAGCCTCAAAAACAAGAAGGCCAGATTAGAGTTTGCCAAACAACATCTAAAAAAGTCTTCACAGTTCTGGAACAGCATCCTATGGACAGATGAGCCCAAGATCAACTTGTACCAGACTGATGGGAAGAGAAGAGTATGGAGAAGGAAAGGAACTGTTCATGATCCAAAGCATACCACCTCATCAGTGAAGCATGGTGGTGGTAGTGTCATGGCGTGGGCATGCATGGCTGCCAATGGAACTGGTTCTCTTGTATTTATTGATGATGTGACTGCTGACAAAAGCAGCAGGATGAATTCTGAAGTGTTTCGGGCAATATTATCTGC
>BLSH010005370.1:163074-178152 GCA_018402905.1 Glandirana rugosa
AAGGGTGTGTGGTATGTTTAATCATAATTTTTTATTTATTTATTTTTTATTTTTTTGTCGGCCGTTGAGGTATTAGGAGATAACTAAATAAGAACATCTGGTGTGCCTTTTGCCACATTTCAGGCTTCAAACATAAAGATATAAAACTGTAATTTTTTGTGAAGAATCAACAACAAGTGGGACACAATCATGAAGTGGAACGAAATTTATTGGATTCAAAAAATAAAAAAAAAAACAGCCGGCAACTCCGTAATCCTTTATTGATTTATTCATGTAGACCACACCAGTGAGTACAAAAAATACAAATGGCAGACTGCACTGCAGTGATCAAGGCTTGTTTGCCGAAACTAGTCTGCCATTTGTATTTTTTGTACTCACTGGTGTGGTCTACAAGAATAAATCAATAGAGGATTATGGAGTTGCCGGCTGTTTTTTTATTTTTTATTTATTTATTTTTTAATACTAATTTGTATGGTGTGTGGGAACACATCACAGCGCAGGCACCCTGGCTACCACTTCGAGGTTGGATTTTCTCCACTGTGCAGAGCGTTGCAACCACATTGCTTGAAATTTATTGGATATTTCAAACTTTTTTAACAAATAAAAAACTGAAAAATTGGACGTGCAAAATTATTCAGCCCCCTTAAGTTAATACTTTGTAGCACCACCTTTTGCTGCGATTACAGCTGTAAGTCGCTTGGGGTATGTCTCTATCAGTTTTGCACATCAAGAGACTGAAATTTTTGCCCATTCCTCCTTGCAAAACAGCTCGAGCTCAGTGAGGTTGGATGGAGAGCGTTTGTGAACAGCAGTTTTCAGTTCTTTCCACAGATTCTCGATTGGATTCAGGTCTGGACTTTGACTTGGCCATTCTAACACCTGGATATGTTTATTTGTGAACCATTCCATTGTAGATTTTGCTTTATGTTTTGGATCATTGTCTTTTTGGAAGACAAATCTCCATCCCAGTCTCAGGTCTTTTGCAGACTCCATCAGGTTTCCTTCCAGAATGTTCCTGTATTTGGCCCCATCCATCTTCCCATCAATTTTAACCATCTTCCCTGTCCCTGCTGAAGAAAAGCAGGCCCAAACCATGATGCTGCCACCACCATGTTTGACAGTTGGGATGGTGTGTTCAGGGTGATGAGCTGTGTTGCTTTTACGCCAAACATAACGTTTTGCATTGTTGCCAAAAAGTTCAATTTTGGTTTCATCTGACCAGAGCACCTTCTTCCACATGTTTGGTATATCTCCCAGGTGGCTTGTGGCAAACTTTAAACAACACTTTTTATGGATATCTTTAAGAAATGGCTTTCTTCTTGCCACTCTTCCACAAAGGCCAGATTTGTGCAGTATACGACTGATTGTTGTCCTATGGACAGAGTCTCCCACCTCAGCTGTAGACCTCTGCAGTTCATCCAGAGTGATCATGGGCCTCTTGGCTGCATCTCTGATCAGTCTTCTCCTTGTATGAGCTGAAAGTTTAGAGGGACGGCCAGGTCTTGGTAAATTTGCAGTGGTCTGATACTCCTTCCATTTCAATATTATCGCTTGCACAGTGCTCCTTGGGATGTTTAAAGCTTGGGAAATCTTTTTGTATCCAAATCCGGCTTTAAACTTCTCCACAACAGTATCTCGGACCTGCCTGGTGTGTTCCTTGTTCTTCATGATGCTCTCTGCACTTTAAACGGACCTCTGAGACTATCACAGTGCAGGTCCATTTATACGGAGACTTGATTACACACAGGTGGATTCTATTTATCATCATTAGTCATTGAGGTCAACATTGGATCATTCAGAGATCCTCACTGAACTTCCGGAGAGAGTTTGCTGCACTGAAAGTAAAGGGGCTGAATAATTTTGCACGCCCAATTTTTCAGTTTTTTTATTTGTTAAAAAAGTTTGAAATATCCAATAAATTTTGTTCCACTTCATGATTGTGTCCCACTTGTTGATTCTTCACAAAAAATTACAGTTTTATATCTTTATGTTTGAAGCCTGAAATGTGGCAAAAGGTCGCAAAGTTCAAAGGGGGCCGAATACTTTCGCAAGGCACTGTGTGTGTGTGTGTGTGTATATATATATATATATATATATATATTCCAAAAGTAATTTTATTTGGTATTCCCATACTTACAGAATATACCGTTTAAGAAAACTGTGAGTGACTGTTCCCTATTTAGAATAATATACAGACTGGATGCCCATTCAACAGTATGTGAGTGCTTCTCCTGCAGGTAATGATTTTGCAGAGAGGACAAAGAGGTATGTTGAGGAAAAAGTGGACTTCAGAAAGGAGGAAGCCACTTAAAATGCATGACATACTACCTTCACTGGCAGAAGCTGCCAATATGAAGCTACCCACCACAGTCAAGCCAGCCAAGTGGCTGGCCGGACCAGGTGTTACACCAGCAGTGGAGGGAGTCCAGTCTGCCATTTACATCTCCTTGTTATCAATTGCGGTGACCGCCTTCCCCTCAGTATGCCTGTATACCTTTGATATTTTAAATGCCAAGTTCACCTTTAAGTCAAAAATAATAAATGCACATATTTTTACAGGTAACAAAATTTGTTTATTGTTTTTTACACAGAACGCTGCAAAGTTTGCACCCATGATCAGTGGATCATTGGAGCAATGTCAGGTTCTTGCACACTCCCCTTTCACTGTACAGGATTTTGGATAGAAAGCTGAAGGCAGATTCAATGAGAACTACAAGCCCATTTGCCAATGTGGCAGATAGGACTTGTAGTTTATTCATTAAAATATCCCTGTGAATGAATCTGCACAGCTGTGCCAACTTTAAATGTGACAACACCCACTGTTACAGGGAAAGTGGCTTTGGAGGGGGAGGAGGGCAGGTACTGGAACAAATTAAGCTGGGTGCACACTGTGAGGTTTTTTCTTTTTTTGTTCAGCCAGTGGGATGAATGAAAAAAAACAAAAAAACTAAAAGATCCCCCCCAACGGTGCATTGTATTCTGAGAGTAGACACTCTCTGCTGTCAGAATACACTAATCAGTGCTGCGGACGATTGGCTACAAGCCACTGACTGAACAAGGTTTTGCAGCAGTCCCATTCAACAGAACATGTTCCTTAAAATGGTTGTCAACCTGTGACAACCACTTTAACCTACAGGTAAGCCTATGATAAGGCTTACCTGTAGGTTCCCTGCATATCTCCCAAACCTGCACGGTTTAGGAGATATGCAGTGTACTGTGATACCCACGTCATCGGGCACATGCGCAGTGAAGAAACGGCCTCCGTGCCGTTCCTTCACTGTGATCGTGCCGTGACTGGCGGCTCCCGCGCGCATGCGCAGGAGTGATGTCATGCGACTCCAGCCAGTCACAGAGCCGGAGATCGCAGCCCCGGAAGGAAGAGGGGCAGAAGATGGACGCTGCCAGCACAGGGGACAGTGCTGGACATTGCTGGCTTCCAATGCAGGTAAGTGCCACATAATGGGCTAATATGCGATGCATACTAGCCTATTATGCTTTTACATTGCAGGGTAACATAGAGGAAGTAAACCCCATCAGGGTTTACTTCCTTTTTAAAGTGAACTTATCATTTTAATGAATACATTACTGGAGTAAATTGTTTTTGTTTATAACTGTATGGTGTTCAGCTTTAAAGCAAAAAAAAAAAATCACAAATTTTGCACAAACATGCAGATCACGAGTTCTAATTTCATTCCTTTTCGTTTTCTTTCTTTTTCCCAACTTTCAACTTCAATACCTGCATGTGTGTTCCAGGTCAGTAACTAAAAGTGTTGAGGTCTAAGACATCCATGCACCCTGTTTTGCAGAAGGAATTCAGCAATGACAGCTTCATTATTTCTTCTAGTATATGTTGTCTTCTTTTAATAGACATAATGACAATGTTTTGCAACCAAGAGCTGTAATGAAGGGCCAGCTTTGATTTTAATTGTTTTCTAAAATGTATCATTTTCTCTAGGCACTCCTTAGTGATATATTGTATATGTGGGCCTTTTGCTGTATGCCCTTTATTTTCTCAGCAATGGCTACAGGATTGTCTTCCGTTGTTCAGTGCATGTCCAGTGAGGTCATTATTAAAGTCATCATCACCTCCATATTTTAGTGCAGATTTTTTAAGGTTATCATCATCTCTGCATTTTAGCACGTAAGACAACTTCATCGGGATACATGTTATCCAGTCAGGCCATTCACAAATGAGGCATGTTTGTTTTTCTTAGCATTTATGTGCTTTGAGGCCTATAGTCTATGGCAATGGTCTCCAAACTGTGGCCCGGGAGCCAGATGTGGCCCTTTGCTTGCTTTTATTTGGCCCTTGGGGCACTATTTCATCCACTGATACCAACAATGGGGTATAATTCCCCCCCCCCCCACACTGACACCAATGAAGGGGCACAATTCCTCCCAATGACACCAACGATGGGACACAATTCCTCCCACATAGACAAATAATGGGGCACAGTTACTCTCACTGAGACAAACAATGGGACATTATTTTTTCCCCACTGACATCGGGACCTTTTCTACTCCCACTGGCCACAATTCAGCCCCCTAAAGTCTGAAGAACAGTAATCTGGTCCTTTGTTTGGAAAGTTTGGAGACTCCAGGTCTATGGCATCGCATGAAAACACATGTAAAGGCATTTTCATGCTTTGACAGCTTCTAGAACAGTGGTTTATTTTTGAGTCACAGATTCCTTTAAGAATCTGAAAGCTATGGACCCCTTTCCCAGAGATATTCCCATAAACACAACTTTGCATGCAATTAAATGATATACTTATTTATTGAAATTTGATCACCTCGTACATATGTGACATATGCAAAGTTTGGAATTAACAATTTTAACCAAATACTCACTCCTTTTCATGTTAAAAAAAATGGACACTCATTACGAAAATGAAATACAATCATCTTGTGCAATTTAACCACTTCCCTTCCGCCGTATGCAGAATGACGGCCGGGAAGTGGTTGTGTTATCCTGACATATGACGTCCAGCAGGATAACAAGCCAGTGCGCGCCTGTGGGGGCACGCAGCGCGGCGATCGGTGTTGTGGTGTGTCAGTCTGACACACCGCATCTCCGATCTAGGTAAAGAGCTTCTGTCAGAAGCACTTTACCATGTGATCAGCCATGACAAATCATGGCTGATCACAGTGTAAACAGGAAGAGCCGTGTATCAGATTTTCCTCTACTCGTGTCTACAGACGCTAGTAGATGAGAGCCGATCGGTGGCTCTTCTGATGGGGGGGTCTGCACTGATTGTTTATCAGTGCAGCCCCTCCTAGGATTGCCACCCAGGATCACCAGGGAGCCCATCCAGGACCACCAGGGAGCCTACCCAGGGACCACCAGGGAAGCCCACCCAGGACAGCCAGGGTGCCCACCCAAGACCACCTAGGAGCCCACCCAAGACCGCCAGGTAAGGGGCACACAATGTGCAATAGGGATGACACTGTGCCCATCTGTGATGCCTGTCAGTGGCATCTATCAGTGCCACATACAGTGGGTATGGAAAGTATTCAGACCCCCTTAAATTTTTCACTCTTTGTTATATTGCAGCCAGTTGCTAAAATCATTTAAGTTAATTTATTTTCCTCATTAATGTACACAAAGCACCCCATATTGACAGAAAAACACAGAATTGTTGACATTTTTCCAGATTTTAAAAGAAAAACTGAAATATCACATGGTCCTAAGTATTCAGACCCTTTGCTGTGACACTCCTATATTTAACTCAGCGCTGTCCATTTCTTCTGATCATCCTTGAGATGGTTCTACACCTTCATTTGAGTCCAGCTGTGTTTGATTATACTGATTGGACTTGATTAGGAAAGCCACACACCTGTCTATATAAGACCTTACAGCTTACAGTGCATGTCAGAGCAAATGAGAATCATGAGGTCAAAGGAACTGCCTGAAGAGCTCAGAGACAGAATTGTGGCAAGGCACAGATCTGGCCAAGGTTACAAAAAAATTTCTGCTGCGCTTAAGGTTCCTAAGAACACAGTGACCTCCATAATCCTTAAATGGAAGACGTTTGGGATGACCAGAACCCTTCCTAGAGCTGGCCATCCGGCCAAACTGAGCTATCGGGGGAGAAGAGCCTTGGTGAGAGAGGTAAAGAAGAACCCAAAGATCACTGTGGCTGAGCTCCAGAGATGCAGTCAGGAGATGGGAGAAAGTTGTAGAAAGTCAACCATCACTGCAGCCCTCCACCAGTCGGGGCTTTATGGCAGAATGACCCGACGGAAGCCTCTCCTCAGTGCAAGACACATGAAAGACCGCATGGAGTTTGCTAAAAAACACCTGAAGGACTCCAAGATGGTGAGAAATAAGAATCTCTGGTCTGGTGAGACCAAGATAGAACTTTTTGGCCTTAATTCTAAGTGGTATGTGTGGAGAAAACCAGGCGCTGCTCATCACCTGTCCAATACAGTCCTAACAGTGAAGCATGGTGGTGGCAGCATCATGCTGTGGGGGTGTTTTTCAGCTGCAGGGACAGGACGACTGGTTGCAATTGAGGGAAAGATGAATGCGGCCAAGTACAAGGGATATCCTGGACAAAACCTTCTCCAGAGTGCTCAGGACCTCAGACTGGGCCGAAGGTTTACCTTCCAACAAGACAATGACCCTAAGCACACAGCTAAAATAATGAAGGAGTGGCTTCACAACAACTCAGTGACTGTTCTTTAATGGCCCAGCCAGAGCCCTGACTTAAACCCAATTGAGCATCTCTGGAGAGACCTAAAAATGGCTGTCCACCAGTGTCTACCATCCAATCTGACAGTACTGGAGAGGATCTGCAAGTAGGAATGGCAGAGGACCCCCAAATCCAGGTGTGAAAAACTTGCTGCATCTTTCCCAAAAAGACTCATGGCTGTATTAGATCAAAAGGGTGCTTCTACTAAATACTGAGCAAAGGGTCTGAATATTTAGGACCATGTGATATTTCAGTTTTTCTTTTTTAATAAATCTGCAAAAATGTCAACAATTCTGTGTTTTTCTGTCAATATGGGGTGCTGTGTGTACATAAATGAGGGAAAAAAATGAACTTAAAGATTTGAGTTTTTAAAGATAAAGGCTGCAATATAACAGAGTGAAAAATTTAAGGGGGTCTGAATACTTTCCGTACCCACTGTATCAGTGCCCATCAGTGTCCACCAGTGCCACCCATCAGTGCGACCTATCAGTTCCCATCAGTGCCCAGTGCCACCTATCAGTGCCGCCTATGAGTGCCATTCAGTGCTGCTTATCAGTGCCCATCAGTGCTGCATATCAGTGCCACTTATCAGTGCCCGTCAGTGCTGCTTATCAGTGCCCATCAGTGCTGCATATAAGTTCCACTTCATCAGTGCCACCTCATCAGTGCTGCCTCATCAGTGCCAATCAGTACTGCCTCATTAGTGCCCGTTAGTGCAGCCTCATCAGTGCCCATCAGTGCAGGAGAAAACATACTTATTTACAAAGTTTTGTGACGAAAAAAAGAAAAAAATGTTTTTTTTTTAATTTGTAGCGCAAAAAATAAAAACCCCAGAGGTGATCAAATACCACCAAAAGAAAGCTTTGTTTGTGGGAAAACATTTTGTTAAAAAAATTTGTTTGGGTACAGCATTGCATGACCGCGCAATTGTCATTCAAAATGCGACAGCGCTAAAAGCTGAAAATTTGGTCTGAGCGGGAAGGGGAGTAAGTGCCTAGTATTGAAGTGGTTAAACAAAACTATTTCAATTCTGCTCAAAACTACTACTACTAGAAAACGAGAATTCGCACTTGCTTGCTTTTAAATTAGTAGCACAAGGTGGTGGATGTGCAGAGAATGATGATACAAATTTAAATAGTAAACATGGGCCAACAATGAGCCAAGAGATGCTTAGCGATCGGCTGCATAAGCAGTGGGAGGGTGCGTTTCTTTCATTTCTTTTAATGGGAAACCATTGATTGGGACAAGGAGGGCTGTATAGTGAATGTAAATGTTTATTTTTTATCTGACCCTTTGAAACCTATTGTCCATGGACCCCTGGTTAAGAACCCCTGCTCTAGAAGTAGATCCTTCCAAAGTCCACAACAATTATGTTACTACAGGAAATCAATCCTCATCTGCTAAACCAATAAACACATAAAAACGTATATTAAGGCATCAAAAATGCACCGCATTGCACTGCAATGCATAATGAAAATGGAAAAATGATCAAGAGCAGATATGGATAGATGTAAACCTGACCTAACAGTCAGGCTAGTGTATGACTGCAGGTATTGGGTGAATATTTTATTCAGTTAGATATTTTTGTTGCAGCATTGGTTTCCCAAGGCCTAATTTTGTCAATCATTTTAATACATGGATTATTTTACAGCTGCACCAAAATCATATAGGGGGGATTTACTAAACCTGGTGCCCTCAGAATCTGGTGTAGCTGTGCATGGTAGCCAACCAGCTTCTAACTTAAGCTTATTCAATTAAGCTTTGACAATGAAACCTGGAAGCTGATTGGATTCTGTGCAGAGCTGCACCAGATTTTGCACCATGCAATTTTAGTAAATAACCATCATAGTGTCTTATTATGTTGCTTTATATGTGTGCCTTTGTCCAAGGCTGAGCTCACACCTATGCGAATTGGATGGGGGTTTCCCCTCATCCAATTTGCATAGCAGAAGATTGTGACGGTCTCTCTAAGGAGCCGGTTCACACATGTCCGGTGCAAATTTGCACAGGGGTCCTGTGCGCCTTTTGCGATTTCAGCCCAAGATTCGGTCTGAAATCTGACCTAAAACGGTAAATGGGTACGCACCGGACCCCTGCTGTGAGCCGCATGCGTCAATAGTGTGAACCCAGCCTAAATGTTTTTCCTGCCTTTAAAGTATGAATGGCTTTAACAATAATGTTCTACTTTAGTTTACAGCTGACATCCAGGCAGATAATAATAAAACAACACTTAGGCCTGATTTACACCTATGCATTTTTAGTGCTTTTTGCATTTTGCAGATTTGCACTACGGTCCATTTAATGTGGTTTCCTATGGAACACGTTCTGTAGTGCAAATATGCAAAAAGCTCTAAAAATGCATAGGTGTGAATCAGGCCTTAGGGAGGTTAGTAGTCGGTGTGCCCTTTTTGTGAGTATCGAATATGTTGTAATATAGTGGCTGATTTACTAAAAAATTCCAGTATGTTTACATGATAAAATGTGTGAAGAGTTCAGTTATCCAATCGTGGAAAAAAATAAATTCCTCATTACTTATGTCATCTGCACATAATTGGATAATTGCAGTACATCTTCAAATAGTTTATTGTCTGAACATTCTCAAATCCTTTAGTAAATCAGCCTCATAGAGTGGGGGGATACAAACTTTTGTTCCAATTATGTAGTCATAGGAAGAGAAAAAACAAATGTATTTAAGCGCAGCTGGTATATGCACCGAATCTGTTTGTATATTAGCTTCATGTTAGAAAGGGCTGCAGCATGAACCAGTAAGGGCCAGTTCACATGTGTGAGGTACGTTTTTGGTGCGTCACGTTTCACGCGCCCTACCATTGAACTCTATTGGAATTAGCATTTGGATGAAAGTGCATCAAAGTCCCGCATGCTACATCTTTGATAGGCTTTCATCAAAACACCCATTCTAATAGAGTACAATGGTACCATGCCAAAAAATGCTTGTAAAACCTGCATAAAAACACAAAGCGCCCATATGGTGCTAAGGCTGTAATGTATTGCAGGCTTCTGTTGAGTAGTTTAAAGTGTCATTAGAAAATCTATCATTATATGCTTTTTGTTACAGTTCTGTCCTCTATAAGACAAAGTACACATAGTACTTTGCCCAATGCTAATTGCTTTCTAACCATAGTTGATGAGTTCCGACGTGCCCTTCTCCTCTTCTGCCTCTGCCAATCTGACAACAGCAAGGAAGGGGATGACTGATTCAGAAGGGCAGCTTGTTTGGCTGTGAGCACTTTCCACAGACAAGCAGCGGCAAGAGGAATGCATAGTTTGACAAATTCCTCCTCCCTCTGAATTTCACAGCCAAGACAAGCTGCAGATATGAATCGGCCATCTCCTTCTAAGTTGTTGTTGGATCAGCTGCGGAAGGAGGAGAGTGGGTCAAGTCAGATCTAATAACTATGATTAGAAAGCAATTAGCAACATGGGATCACAATAAAATACTCATTCCCCATTAAATATGTTACAATTCTCACCCTGGCACTTGCAGATTAAAATTGCAATACTGCTGCTTCCTGCTATCTCAATGGCTCCTGATCCTATCAGTGTATCCAAACGAGGACCCAAGCCAGCGGCTGGAGCTGCTGGGCTTGTCCTCGACACTGGAACGATCGGGTTCAGGTAAGTAAAAGGGAGGCTCTGGGGGGCAGCTACAGTACAAGAGTTTTTTTGCCTTCATGCATAGAATGCATGCAGGTGAAAAACCTTGAGACTTTACAACCCCTTTAACAGTCGACAATGCAGTCTCTAGTCATGCTATTAGCTTAGCAAAGGGAGGGGGGAGAGGCGAAAGAAGCAGGGGAATACCCTTCCATCCTAGGCTAATGGGCTGTGTGTTTCTATTGATGTGCACAGTGTGGAAAGACACAATTCTAGTCTCTGCATGCAAGGGTGAATCCATAGGATGCTACAAGATAAAGGAGCCTCCCTGAAACAGGAAACCTGGGTCAAGGGCACCAGCTTAAACTAGAACTGAAGCAAGGATTTAACAACTTGCTTACTGGGCACTTAAACCCCCTTCCTACCCAGGCTAATTTTCAGCTTACAGCACTGTCACAATTTGAATGACAATTGTGCCATCATGCTACCCTGTACCCGTATGAAAATTTTTTCAAACAAATAGAGCTTTCTTTTGGTGGTATTTAATCACTACTGGGGTTTTTATTTTTTGCTAAACAAACAAAAAAAGACTGAAAATTTTGAAAAAAAAAAAGTGTTTTCATTGTTATGTTATAAAATTTTGCAAATGGGTCATTTTTCTCCTTCATTGATATTGATGTGCGCTGATGAGGCTGCACTTATGGGCCCTGATAGGCTGTACTGATGAGGCAGCACTGGTGGACACTGATCAGGAAGCACTGATATTGGCATTGTTAGGTGGCACTGAAGGGCACTAATAGGTGGCACTGATGGGCACTGGTAGGTGACACTGATAGGAAGCACTGATAGGTGGCACTGATGGTCACTGATTGGCAGCACTGATGGGCATTGATAGGTGGCACTGGTGGGCACTGATAGGTGGCACTGGTGAGCACTGCTTAGCAGCAGTGGGTCTGGAGTGTGCGGGACTGATGTCCTGTTTACACAAGATGGTAATCTGCTTTTTTTTTTAAAAAGAAAACCAATTACTGGCTTCTGTTTACATCACGTGATCAGCTGTCATTGGCTGATACATTCAACTGTTTCAACTTTCATCTGTGCTATAAAACCTTGTAAAATCCTAATTTACAGCATTCACCCAATGAGTGGTTTGTGTCATACAAGGGGGGGGCCTCAAAGCAAGCTAACCCATAGTGCTTTAGGAGTTTTTTGTAATGCATTGTGGAAAAATATTGTACATACAGTGCATACACAACAGATCTAACAGATTCGACAAAAACAAAATAAAGCTGACCTAAAACACATTATATCTTTTCTTTGTTATGCAGTATTAACTTTTTTCATTAACTGCTGTTTCACATTGTGTTAAATGAAGCAAAGAATAACATTACAGTTCTTTCTGTTTTGCTGTAGATGATTTTTAATTTGTTACCAGTATGACCTTCCCTGACCGTGCCATGTTGTGCTTACTCAGAAATATTCTTATCAGGGTAAAAGAGGAAGTATAATGATTTCAAGTACATTGTGGAACAATTGTTTGTTTACATGAGGGATCCTACACTGCAATCTATATAGCCTAGACCAAGGGGTAGGGAACTTTAAAGAGGTGGAGATCTACCTGAACAACATAGAAGTCAAAGATCACCGGGCACCATGTCGCCTCCTTACATTTGTTTCAAAATGAATTGCTGTACTACTGTTTCACATTTGCGTGCATTGCACGGCAATCATAGGTTTAAATCAGGTGGTGAGGAGACAATATTTTGCAGTTTTCATATCACTTTGCATGGGGCAAGAGCTGGCACTACAGAGGAGGCATCAGCTTATGAGGCTCTTGCTCCCTGCTACAGTTACAATTTTACAAGTAGTCCCTTTGCATTGCATTCTGTTTGATGCTCTGGGATGGGGAATTAGCAAGCCCAAACCGCGATCTACCAGTCCCATGTCCGTGATCTACTGGTAGATCGCGATCTACAGGTTGCTGACCCCCGGCCTAGACCTTGCTTAGAGTTGTTAGGCTACATGAACCTAAGTTGCTTTTCCTGTTTGTGACTTTTTTTCTCATGAAATGAGCAATTGATGCCAGCTAAATGTAAACTGACATGAAGAAGCAGAAAACGTGGGCAGTGTTGACACCAGAATCTTTCAAGAATGCCTGAAAACCGTTACAACAAACAATTGAAATGTGTTATTTTTGGCCTCCGTGGTTTTAGGCATTGCTATATGAACACTGTTAGCGACTTCCGTTTGTTCAAGCCAACAAACATTTCACTGACATTGTTCTATTTCAAGAGAAATAAGCATACACGTGGAACTAAAAAGTTATTTGGAAGAGTTTGCTGGTTTGTATGATCGTAACGATACCAATACAGATCATCCTGAATATTGGTTCAGATAAAGAAAAGCTGCAGCATTGAAGACCCAATGGTGTGGAGCTGACACTTTCTATTTAATCACCATGAGCATTGGCCGTCGTGTGACTAAATCAAAGGATTAAAGTGGTTCTAATGTCAAAACGTTTTTTACCTTAATGCATTGCAAAAAATCCCACTTTCTTTTCTCCACTCTGTCCCTAAACAATTACCTGGCTTGTTTAATTTCTCCCTCACTGTCCTGGCTGCACCACTTCTCCACTGTCCATAGACACATTGCAGGAGATTTACTAAAACTTGAGCACTCAGAATCTTATGCAGCTGTGCATGGTAGCCAATCAGCTTCTAACTTTAGCTTGTTTAATTAAGCTTTGACTATAAGGGCCGGTTCACACTGTAGCGAGGCGGAGCGGCGCGACTTCGCAGCCCGTTCACATCTAGGCGAATTGTCAGGCGACTTGAGTCGCCTGACAATTCGCCTCGATGCTGTGCAAATGGGACCGTTCTAATAGGAGCGAACCGCTTCACTCCGCATTAGAAAAATGGTCCCTGCACTATTTTTAGGGCGATCTCAGGCGGCTTGCATTGACTTCTATGATAGAAGTCTCCTAGCAAGCCGCTTTGAGATCGCCTGGATCGCCGCATCGCGACGCTCCGCCCCGCTACAGTGTGAACCCAGCCTAAAACCTGGAAGCTGATTGTTTTTTTTATGCAGAATTGCACCAGAGGTTGCCCTCCTCAGTTTTAGTAAATCTCCCGCATTCAGTTTGGATCGGGAGCATGTCTGCACTGGTGGCTCCATAGTTACATAGGTAGTCATAGTTGGTTGAAAAAATACACAAGTCCATCCAGTTCAACCAATAGAAGGGAGGAAAAAAATATACAATCCTATACCCACTGTTGATCCAAAGGAAGGCAAAAAACCCCAATAAAGCATGATCTAATTTGCTCCAGCAGGGGAAAAAAATCCTTCCTGATCCCCCAAGGCAATCGGACATTCCCTGGATCAACTTTACCCATAAAAATTAGTATCCTGTTATATATATGTGTAGGAAAGAATCCAGGCCTTTCTTAAAACAATCTACTGAGCAGGCCAGAACTACCTCTTGAGGGAGTCTATTCCCCATTTTCACAGTTCCATACTGTGAAGAAACCTTTCTGTATTTGGAGGGTAAATGTATTTTCCTGCAGACGTAAAGACATAAGGCCATCCTCTGTGATGGCCTTAAAGTGAATAACTCAACACCAAGTTCACTATATGGACCAGTTATACATTTTGATCATATCCCCTTTAATCTCCTCTTCTCAGGAGAGAATAAATTCAGTTCCTCTAATCTTTCCTCATGGTTGAGCTCCTCCATGCCTCTTATCAGTTTGGTTGCTCTTCTCTGCACTTTCTCCAGTTCCCCGATATCCTTTTTGTGAACTGGTGCCCAAAACTGAACTGCATATTCCAGATGAGGTCTTACTAATGATTTGTACAGGGGCAAAATGATATCTCTCTCTGAAGTCCATACCTCTCTTAGCCCACGTTCACATTGAGGGTGGGTTTGAAATTGTGCGAGTTCAGCTGAACTCGCACAATTTCAAACTGGTAATGCAGTCCGACTTTGGGGGGTGTTTTGACGGACATTTCTGCGGGTTCTTGCACAGATAGCTATTCAAATCGCCCCCGAAGTCATAAAAAGTAGTACAGGAACTACTTTTGGGAATCGGTGCGGTGCTGTAAAGTCGGCGTTGCACCAATTCGAAAGGTGTCAAAATGGCCCCATGTGAATGTGGGCTTACAGTGTTACTAAACCCAGGACCCTGCATTCACTATATCTGGTCTCCCACTGTACACAGAACATGGAAAAGCAATTATTTACGTAAATATAAACTGCTAAATACCTTTTCTCAGCAGCAGTATATAGCAGTCTTATTACATCTATTGGTGTCTGGTTAAAGCTTGTAGGAGGAGTTTTCATTCTCCTCTGACTGTCCTATGAGGCTATGTAAGGAAAACCCGATGGAGGGAAAGAGTACCCAAAAAGAACCAATCGGAAAGGAGTCAATGGAGCACAAGCAGCAAACAAAAATCAAAGATGTGAAAAAGTATATAAATTTATTCAAAAAATGAAATTAATTAGGGACATAATCAACAAGGGTATATATTAGGGATCAGCAAAAAGACCAGACCACAAAATAAAATAAATTAAAAAAGACAACGTTGTCTAGGACAAGGGAGGGGAAGTAGCAGCTGCTCATACATCTCAAGCAACACACACTCAAGCACGCTAATTCATGAGTGACTAGCCGGTAGTCTCCTAGAGAAGTATAGCGCTAATTGAGTAGTGGGATGTAGTTTGGCTGGAAGGGCAGGAAGTATGGTTAGAACAGTCTATATTGCAGAATGG
>BLSH010005370.1:179561-194676 GCA_018402905.1 Glandirana rugosa
TCAATTAGGAGACGTAACACATTTTTCCGCCAAACCAGTCCAGATGAGACTAGGAGGGGAACAAGGTGTCAGGGGTTAGATAGAGGACTGTCTTATCCCGGAACCCTCGTGAGACGTGTACGAGTCAAACCCCACATGACGATCTCTAAAAAAAGGATCCTCTCACGTATACTAGTCGTGTCCCGGTTAGTCGTGACAGGTCTGTCTCCCAGTCCCCAGAACGTCGGAGTATCCTGTATGTTTTTTCTTAAAACCCCTCAGGTTGGACCTAGATGATGTCTTTTCGAGGATGATTAATATTACTATAACCAGGGTTATACTTTATTTCATCTTACACGATTTAGTGACCTACTTGTTAGTCAGGTCACGTCTGGTCTCTGGTTTTTGTTCAGTGATTTAGCACATTCTACTTTATTTCATATTGGGACCAATATCATTATAATTAGTAGGAGCTTTTCTGTAGTAGATCCAGGTTGGACTCCCCAAAATTCTTTTTTGTATGTCCTATGAGGCTGCAAGACCCCTGACCCTCTGTCTGGACAGTGCTGATTGGCCCTGTGCTGATCATATGCACTCTCCTAGGAAAAAAATCTCTAGCAGTACACCCCAAACTGAGCATGTGCAGAGTGCTCCCAAGGCCCTATTCTGTCAGGAGATAGATTGGGGACTGTGGAACAAGGGGAGGATCAGAGTAGACCTGACCAAACCGCCTTTTTACACAATGCAGAGGATTAACTCCTTAGGTCCCACTGTGAGTATAACCAGCATGATTATTGCATATACAAACTGATTTTACTGCAGTGGGTTTAGTAACACTTTAATAATTTAACTTTTAAGGGGGCACTCATTGAAAGAAGGAATGTACAGCACCAGCAAGGGACCTCCAAAGAGTAGGTAAAGGACCACTCTGCAATATCTTTGCACGGCACAGGTAAACATAACCTCTTTTTTATTTTTAAGCAAAAAAAGATTTGCCTTTTGGTGTCACTTTTTAAATAAGCATTACCCATATTCTTTCTATGAAAACCATTAGTGCGTGAACTCAAATACATCCTAAATCAATCCAAAATTGTTCTAATTATCTTATCTCTGCAGTCAACTCTATGGTTAGAGTTTGTGTCTAATTTATTTTTGAAAATGTATGATTTTTTCCATTATTTTCTTAAATATCTTATTTTATAAATAAACGTTTAATACAGGGTGTTTCTCGTAGTCCCTGTTTGCAGATTTTGCTGAGCTTACTTATAGGAAAGCCCAGAGTCACACTTGTTTAATGGCTCTAAAAGCTGGATTAAACCCGAAACCAAAAATGTAATATATTGCAGCTTACCAATCATTCGATATGGTGGTTGCATTTGTTTTCTTTTATTAGGCATTTTCCCTTTATTTTCACCTGGTAATGTGGCCAGTAACACATCTTCTGTATTTGAGTGCCTCCATGCTGGATGAAAGAGCACAGGGGCTCCTTGGGAAAGCAACATTGTCACTCTAGGGGGAGGGGAGTGTTAGATGTACTAAAAGATTTAGATACACTAGTAAATTGAAGCTGAAGTCCAGTTCACACTTTATAAGTAGTTACAGCAAGCAGATTTTTCTTTCAGGGATAAACATTTTACATTAACTACTTCAGCCACAGAAGGATTCACCCCCTTTCTGACCATAGCACTTTTTGCGATTCGGCACTGCGTCGCTTTAACTGACAATTGCGCGGTCGTGCAACTTTGTACCCAAACAAAATTGACGCCTTTTTTGCCACAAATATAGCTTTATTTTGGTGGTATTTAATCACCTCTGCGTCATTTCTGATCACCGCTATAAACAAAAAAGCGACAATTTTGAAAAAAAAAAAAAATATTTCTTACTTTTTGCTATAATACATATCCAAAGAAAATATAAAAAACGAATTTATTCATCAGTTTAGGTCAGTGGTTCTCAACTCCTGTCCTCGGGACCCACCAACAGGCCAGATTTTAAGTATTACCTTGGGGAGATGCAGCCTAAAATACTGCAATCACAGAGCAGCAAATGATATCACCTGTGTTATCCTGCAACCCTGGCCTGTTAGTGGGTCCCGAGGACAGGAGTTGAGAACCACTGGTTTAGGTCGATATGTATAGTTCCTCATATTTTTGGTAAAAAAAAAATCACAATAGGCCTATATTGATTGGTTTGCGCAATCAATTTATGGCGTTTTTATTTATTTATTTATTTATATTTACTAGTAATATCGGGACTGCGATATTGCGGCGGACATGTCAGACACTTTTGACACTTTTTTTCTGGGACCATTGACATTTATACAGCGATCAGTGCTATCAAAATGCACTGATTACTGTGTAAATGTCACTGGCAGGGAAGGAGTTAACCTGCAGGGGGCAATCAAGGGGTTAAGTGTGTTCCCTGTGTGTGTTCTAACTGTGTGGGGGCTGGGCTGGCAGGGGCATGACAGATCTAACTCTTCCTGATCACAGTGATCAGTAGATCTCTGTCATGCCGCCTGTTTACATCGGCGGGTTCCCCTTTCTGGCTCTGTAGTAGGCGATTGCGGGTCGCCGGTGGACATGGAGTCCACCCGACCTGCGGGCACGCTCATGGAGCACGCAGGTACGGTGGTTCGAGCAGGAGAGCCACACTGCCGCTGTATATGTACAGGAGCCGGCCGGAAACTGGTTAATAAATGCTGATCCTTACAATCGCCCCTGGCAGTGGTACATGGTTTGTTGTAGCCCTGTAGCTGCTACATCTGCAGAAAATTTTCTGTTGAAAAAAAACTGACTAGATCAGTAAGGATTTTCAGGACTGGAAAGCCTAAAAAAGAAAATGAATGCACTGACCACATCTAAGAATTGGTAAGCTGCAATATAATAAATGTTTGCTTTTGGGTTTAATACTGCTTTATAATCTAGAATACATATGGGTCAAATCTCTGCTAGAAAGAGGGAGAGGGTTGTGCCCTTAATCTGATGGTGCCGAGCACAAATATGCGGCTTCTCGGCGGCCAGGCCTTGGCACCGAGCGGCCTCATATTTGCATGCAATAGCGCCAACAGCGCAAGCCCTGCACACTCCAGACACAGTGTCCGCTGCTTGGGATTGGGAGTTTTTCCGATCATGGGACTGCCATGACAGCCAATCACAGCAGTCACATGGTCATAAGCCCCGTTCCATCTCCTGGCATAGCAAACCCCTTAAAGGGCCAGCAGTAGCAGGTGCCAAGGGGTCAATATTACTCATTGAATTGAGTGTGTAGTTCTTGACAGTGCCTCAACACAATCTGTACTGGTCCCACAAAAGCCTATCATGACTCTTGCTTTTAATTACTGGTATACATTGATGGTATCAAGGATTGGGTATAAGGACAAGTGCAAAGTTCCAAAGAGGCTTTGTTTTGTGAATAAAAAAATGGGTCTTGGTAAAAGAGAATGCCTTCTCCAAGTTCTTTATCTTTCACATTGCTGAACAAAATGAATGAAAGGAACATGAACTTTAAAACAAACCATCATTCACCTCTGTAGCTGTAGTCATTGTGAAATTCAAGTTCACAACACAGGCACAGAAATCTCAACTTTTTTTTTCTGAGTGCAGAATCTTGAGAGTCTGGCAGCCATCCAATATAAACCCACAGCATATGTTTCTAATTACCTTCCAGTGCAAGCAGTTAGAGAGATTTGGGCTTGTTTTAACCACTTCAGTTCCGGAAGGTTTACCTCCCTTCCTGACAGGGCCATTTTTTGCGATATTGCAATGTGTTGCTTTAACTGACAATTGCACGGTCATGCGACACTGTACCAAAATAAAAATGACGTCTTTTTTTTCCCACAAATAGAGCTTTCTTTTTGTGGTATTTGATCACCTCTGCAGTTTTAATTTTGTGCGCTATAAGCATAAAAATGGCAACAATTTTGAAAAAAAAAACAATTTTTTTTTTTACTTTCAGCTATAAAACACATCCAATAAAAAATGTAAATCAAATGTCTTCATCAATCTAGGCCAATATGTATTCTGTTACATGTTTTTGGTTAAAAAAATCCCAATAAGTGTATATTGATTGGTTTGCACAAAAGTTATAGCGTCTACAAACTATGGGATAGATTTACGGACTTTTTATTTATTTTTTTACTAGTAATGTCGGCGATCAGCTATTTTTAGTGGGACTGTGACATTGTGGCAGACAAATCTGACACAAAGTGACACTTTTTGGGGACCCGTGACACCAATACAGTAAAAAATGCAGTCACAGCACTAATGACACTGGCAGGAAAGGGGTTAACAGGGTGATCAAAGGGTTAACTGTGTTCCCTGTTGGGGGATGGTTTAACTGAAGGAAGAGAGAGATCCGTGTTCCTGCTTAGCAGAAACACAGGGTCTCTGTCTTTCTTACTAGCAGAACAGCGATCTGCCTTGTTTACATAGGCAGACTGCCGTTCTGCCTTTCTCAGAATAATCGCCGGATTTCCGGCAGACATCGAGTCTGCCTGGCTTGCTGATTGGCTCCCACTGTGTCCAGTCACAGCAGAAGCAGGGCTCCACCCCATAGCCGGAGAAAAATATACATGGGGTGGTCCTTAAGCAGTTAAAGCTCTATTACGACAAAAGTATAATGGCCATTGTCTGGTCACATGTGAACTTTAACGCTGGCATGATGAATTTGATCAAATTTATATTCTAGTAGATTAAACCGTCTTTCTGATATCACATCAGTTGCATTGTTTTCTTGATAACACTAGCTGTCTACTGTACTTTTTGCCCTGTTGCCTGCTAAAAGACTTGTGTCTTTATTCAGCCAGATTAACTATGTAACTAAACATTTTAAAGCTCCTAAACTGCAGGTGAACAGTTAAAGTTATACATGCCTGCGCATATGTTCTTATCACGACAATCAAGTAAATCCAAGGGCAAGCCCAGTGAGACTGTAAGGCCTCATACACATGGGGGTCTTTGCAGCCACGTTTTTTGCAGCTCTCCATGTTATTCAATGGCCCCATAAAAACGGCGATGTTCTTGAGCTGTAGAGGGCGTCGGTGTTAGTGAGCTGTAAATAGAACGTGGGACCAGTGCGCTCCGAGGCTGTAGCGTTTTGGCTTTTTGATGCTGAGACAGCAAAGCGCTCACTGACGTGCATTAACGCCGACGCAACGTTAACCGGCGTTTTTAGGTTAAAAATAGCAGAGGAAAGTTTTTTTTAAAAAAACGCCTATTGACGATGACGCTCACTAACGCTCATTAACGCCGATGCAAAACGCTGACAAAAATGCAGATTTTTGCCTGACGTCGGACCCAATGTTTTGCTAATACCCCGGTGTGTATAAGGCCTAAAGCTTATAAATAGAGGGTCTGGTGATTTATTCATTGTGCTCAATGGAAATTGTTCACGTTTTCCAGGTAATCATGCTACCTACAGTTAATTACATCATCTCACCGGAAGACAGCCTTGTGCATTGGGGCTGGAAGTGCAAGTGGGGTCATGTCCTTGAGACTTATTGTATTTCATTTCCTAATGCTAGATTAAACACTTTTCCATTAAGGGGTGAGTATGTGTGTCCATTGGGGCTACCCTGGAACTGGTGGAAGACACACCATTGAGCATGTGTGGCTTGTGAATTATACTATTACAGCACTACTTGGAGTCTATACTTAATGTGTTGAAGAGGACACTTGCTGTGTTATTATTAATGGATGGATCTTGATGGACTGCACTAATTAAAGTGGTTGTAAACTCAGTACAACCACTTTAACCTACAGGTAAGCCTATAATAAGGCTTACCTGTAGGTCCCGGGAATATCTCCTAAACTTGCACCGTTTAGGAGATATTCTCTGCATCCGCATGTGCCGACATCATCTGCACATGCGCAGTGAAGAAACAGCCCGACTGGGCCGTTTCCTCACTAAGTGTGCCGCAAACGATGGCTGTGACGTCAGCGCAGCCGAACCCAGAAGTAGCATGTCGCCGGTCACAGCAGCTTTGTTCCAAGGTAAGTATATGCCTTTGTCTTGCATGTTTTTTTTTTTTTTCTCAGGGAGTTTACAACCACTTTAACTGTGTGTTTGATAAAACTGCCTATTGTTTTATTATTTAACTGGTTCTCGACTGGCTTCGTGTACAGAGTGGTGCTGTAGCGCGAATCGCCGTTTATAAACGGCAGCTCGCTCATGTGCGGCTAGCGTGCAGGAGCGTGCCATCGGCGGCGCGCTCTAGTGCCCACCACACTCTGCAGCAGTGTGGCCGCGGGTCTGGCGGACTCTATGTCCGCCGGCTACCTGCGATGACCTGGCAGAGAAGAAAAACTATGTAAACGCAGCGGTTCCCCGTTCTGTCAGGCGGCATGTAAGAGATCTACTAATCCCGGTCACTGGGATCAGTTAGATCTCTTATGCCCCTGACAGCCCAGCCCCCTCACAGTTAGAACACGCCTAGGGAACACAGTTAACCCCTAGATCGCCCCCTGCAGGTTAACCCCTTCACTGCCAATGACATTTACACAGTAATCCGTGCATATTTAAATTTCTGATCGCTGTATAAATGTCATTGGTCCGCTGCAATATCACAGTCCTGATAAAATCGCAGATTGCCGCCATTACTAGCAAAAGAAAAAAAATTGTAAAAACGCCAGAAATGAATTCTCATGGTTTGTAAATGCGGCAACTTTTGCGCAAACCAATAAATGCCGATCACAATTTTTTTTTTACCACGAATATGAGGAAGAATATATATCGGCCAAAACTGATGAATAAATTTGTTTTTTTATATATTTTTTTTCTTGGATATGTATTAAAGCAAAAAGTAAAAAATATTGTTTTTTTTTCAAAATTGTCACTCCTTTTTTGTTAATAGCGGTGATCAGAAGTGACGCAGAGGGGATCAAATACCACCAAAAGAAAGCTCTATTTGTGGGAAAAAAAAGGGCATCAATTTCACTTGGGTACACGACAGCGCAATTGTCAGTTAAAGCAACGCAGTTGCGAATTGCAAAAAGTGCTCTGGCCCTAATGTGGGAAATCCTTCCGGTCGTTAAATGGTTAATAATATGTATGACCATTTTTGCATGATATGAAATGCTAAGGGATTATTATTATTATTATTAGAAGTAGTAGTAGTAGTATTTTTAGTATAGCATTAATAGTAGCATTAATATTTTCATCATTATTATTATTATTATTATTGGATTATGTTAGATATTATCAATTGGGTGTGTATTAAATTTTTTTGCAGGTAGTGATTTATTTTCTATTATGATAGATATTTAATGTTTGTAGTTTTGAGATTGGAGCGTTTTAGTCTAATTACTGTGAAACTGCAGGCGGCCTTATTAAATGGACATTGTTTAGATTTCTATTACCATGTACAGTAAATCCTAAATGTATTATTTTTATATATGTAGAAGAGTCATCTTGATGTTTCCCTGATTCTGTGGCCATGAGGAACATTAATATAATTTAAACGAACAAATATAATTTGCATTTTTTTTCACCCAGAATACCGTGTGGTGTTTCCTCCTTTGACTCATGACCTGGATTAATTTGTAGGTGCTTCCCATATAATTTTATTTTCAATTTTTAGATCAGAAAATATAAAGAATTCCATTATATTTTTCTGTGTATGCAATACTGGAAATCACCCAGCTGCTTTTAATTTGTAATGAGTG
Source organism: Glandirana rugosa (assembly GCA_018402905.1). Taxonomy (NCBI): domain Eukaryota; kingdom Metazoa; phylum Chordata; class Amphibia; order Anura; family Ranidae; genus Glandirana; species Glandirana rugosa. The sequence continues at coordinate 187,205 of BLSH010005370.1, forward strand.
TAAATGGTTTCAGCATAAATTACGTGGCTTAAATAAGTGATATGCAACATGTCTCCAATTTACAAGATCTTCATACTGTTTGACCAGACGCTTACATATGAAATGAGATTCAGTGCATTTTAAAATAAAGTTATGCACATAAGTGTCAAAAACAAATATACAACCTAGGGAGGTAAAATTGGGTCAATCTGTAATGGGGAAACATATGTGTGCCCTTGTAGATAGAATAAACAACACCAAACAATGCAAATCTGCAGCTTCTTTAAGTGACCCTGTCACCCCAGTTAGAAAAGTAAAACAAAGGTATCCTATAAAAGAAGAAGTTCAATATTTACCTTTCCAGGGGGCAACAAGGTAAAGCTTTGCTTTCTCAAAGAGCGTCCGATGCGTCAGCTAACTGTCACTTCTGCTTGTGTTGGATAGAACATCCCCCATTGGGCACTATGGTTCCTTGAACTAGCCTCTACATCAATACAGAACTCAGAAGTGACATAGCAGCTGATAGGAGCAACCACCGCACCCTGCAAGGGATACCTAATCCAACACAAATGTCAGAGAGCAGCCATGTCGGTAGCTCTTTAAAATAGTAAAGATTTCGTTTACTGCCTTTAGACACCTTTCACACTTGTGCGAAGCAATTTTACCGCAATTTTGGATCAGTACGACTTTGGTCCGACTTTGTTGCACCTTTGACACAATGAAAACATATTACAAAGTCATACAGAAATCGCATCTATATTCAGGTGCAATTTGCATGCAACTTTGAGGGTTTAACATTGAAGTCTATGGACCTCAAGTTGCATCAAAGTTGAGCCAAAGTAATGCAGGGACTACTTTGAAGTTGGCACAACTTGAATTCGTACAGATACGAACAGTGCTCATTGATAATAATGGGGAATGACTTGTCATGCGACTTTGCAGTCCCAAGTCGCAGGAAAAGTCGCATAATTGTGAGAATGAAGCTTAATCTTTACCAGGGTGCCTTTGTTTTGGTATTCATTTGTGGCAAAAGGATTACTTTAAGTCACCAAGCTATTTCTTGTAATAAAAGGGGAGGTACATAAGTTTGACCTTTCATTATTTAAAAGTATGCTGTAAAATTTTGATGTCCTGGAATTGGAAGAGCAGCTGAAATAGAACAGAGGACTTCAGCTTTACAGCTAGATTTTGGGGAAACTTTTATGATTTAGGGTCAATTTTATTTCAATATTTAATATACATTTTAAACTGATATTCTATTTGATTTTACCAGTTACATAAACTGATAAAATCAAACTCATGAGATCTAATGTATAGTTAGGGACCTGGACTGCCATTTAAGATGCAATTCCTGCAGAAGCTAGAATCCTGGTCTGAAGGATGTGTGTACACTGCTGTGCCGTGTGAAACTTCCTAACACTTTAGTTAAGTCCAAAATTATGACATTATAATGTCATTTTTACATTTTAATTAAGTTGATAGAGGAAAAAACAGGGGCCAGCCCTACCATGGGTCCCGCTGGGTCCATTGGACCCAGACGGCACCTTGAGAGGGGCAGCAAATTGACGCCAAAATGTTTTTTTCCAGCAGTTTGGTGCGCACCGCAGGCACCAGATTAGATGTACAGCTTTCCTCCACCTGGCCCAGCAGGCGCGGCAGGTCTGTCCATTCTATAAGATCGCAGCACTCCCCCTTCTCTACCTTATTTACCTTATTATTACCTTATGATTTTTTATTTACAGGGCTAGCTAGATAGGTTAGTGTTAGATCGTTGATGTCTATAGATGCAGGGATTTTAGTGTTAGGGTTGACTTCTACTTTTTTTTTTTTTTAAAGATTCTCTTTATTCAAAATATTTTTGTATACAAAACATGGCCTTCGGGCATTCCCGGCCAACAATAGAACAACCAACAACTAAATATACAGAAAAAGCAAACAACCAAAAAAAAAAAAAAAACAAAAAAAAAAAATAAGGGGGGGGGGTCTCTTCCTCTCAAATTGCCCGCAATAGGACAAATCAGGACTCGATAAATAGCACCACCCACAGGCCCTCCGAAGGGGGTCTCAGCCAACCCAACTGAGGGTGCTCCACCACCTGACTCTCATAAGGGGGGTAAAACCACGGGGCCTAATGGCTTAATCGGCTATGGTTCTTACAAGAGATGCAACCAATGCTCAACCATCCGCATCCTGAGCCTCTAGCGTGGATTCTGCCTCTGTCCACAAGTGCCAAACCTTCTCAAACTTCCCAGGACACCCCCTAGAACAATACGTGGCTTTGTATAGGGGGACCACAGTGTTTACTATGCCCTTCCACATATTCAGAGTAGGAGGGTTGGGGTTCTTCCACCTGAGCACTATTACTTTGCGTGCATAAAAGAGGAGAATACCTAACAGGGTTCTCATGGCCCTGGAGTGGGCTAAGGGCTCTACCAAGCCCAAGAGGCACACTCTAATTGAAGTTGGCGTATGAACGGTGGTAAGTTCTTGAATAAATTTAGTGATATCCTTCCAGTACTGCGATACTAAGGGACATTCCCAAAAAATATGAATAAAACCCGCCTGGGCTTCCCCACATCTCCAGCAGTCCGCCCCAGCCGACGGGTATATACGTTGTAGTCTCTGTGGGGTATAGTAGCATCTGTGCAGTATTTTGAATTGTATTAATTTGTCCCTACTTGCCACTAGTACTCGCAAGGGATCATCCCACATATCTTCCCAATCCTCTGTGTCCAGATCCCGCACCTCCGCCTGCCAACGCTCTCGCAGCCCCTCTAACCCCACCTGAATAGTGGGGAGTAGAGCCTTGTAGATCTGCGATAATGGTTTTGAGAGCTCCGGGTCTTTCAACAGAGTCTCAAGATCATCCCGCTCCAACCGAATAGTGGAGGATCCAAATTGTGATCTGTAGGCATGGCGGAGCTGCAAAAACCGGAAGAAGGAATTAGGGAGTTTAAAAGTAATTTTAAGCCTGTCAAACGTGATAAGCCCCGTCCCATCATAGATATCTTGTAGGTATTTGATCCCCCGACCTGCCCAGAGGCCCGGATCTGGCAAGGATCGGAACTCCTGCAGACGGGGATTGAACCAGAGCGGTGTGTCCGGAGACCACTTCGCCCTCCCAAGGCTAGGCCTGAAAACCACTATGTGCCAAGCCCTAACTACCGCCCACATAGCCTGAGTTAACGGTAGAGGAAAAATTCAGGGTTGACTTCTACTTTAAGGTCACTGCAGACAACACATAGGTGCTCTTTGCAATTGAAAGGCAATGCAGTTAAAACATAGCTAAACCCCAAAACATGCATTTAATAAATTACAGCATACTAGTTCCTAGATGTGGTGGCTGCATTCATTTCCTATTTTTCTTTATTTTCACCTAGTGATCCTGCCATTAACACACTACCATGACATTGCTCGTTTTCTGTATTCTATCCTTGAAAGAGCACTACAAACACCTCCCCTCCCCATCTCATTTACACAGAGGGAAGTGATAATAGTTAACATAAGATAGCTGGGAAACCTGATTTTTTTTGAGTTTTCAGTTGAGTGCACAGGAAGTTACAAAGACACTAGGGGGTTGATTTACTAAAGCTGGAGAGTGCAAAATCTAGTACAGCTCTGCATAAATGCCAATCAGCTTTCAGGTTATGTTGTCAAAACTTAATTGAACAAGCTGAGGTTAGAAGCTGATTGGCTACCATGCACAGCTGCACCAGATTTTGCACTCTTCAGCTTTAGTAAATCAACCCCTAGATCTCTGTCAAGATCAACAGGTATACTTCTGTACAGAAAATGGACTTTAGCTGCCATAAACAATTATTGTTTAATTTGAACATTGTTGTAAAAGTAATGATAATTAATTTGTCAGAACATTCTTTCTTGCCATCATTGAGCTTTTTTTTGAAAGCCCTTAAAATGTCATCCAGACCTGCTATTTGAATGAAATGTATTAAAGAGGTTTCATTTATTTTATTTATTTCAGGTACTTGTATAGCACCATCAATTTATGCAGCGCTTTACATATATATTGTACATTCCCATCAGTCCCTACCCTCAAGGAGCTTACAATCTAAGGTCCCTAACTCACATTCATACATACAGATACTAGAGCCAATTTAGACAGGATCTAATTTTACCAAAAGTGCTATCCACTACACCACTGTGCCGCCCATTTACAGTAAGTACAATTTTCCCCAAAAAAACACATTCACAATCAGAGTTTTGTTCATTTTGAGAAAACATTTCCATTTTGCTCCTCCACATTTTCTTGTCACTACTGTGGTAAACAAACATTGATTTAAATCCACTAACCATTAGAAAATGAAATTCTACTTTTGCATGGCAAAGGTTTGCTTGTAAAAAGTAAATTGAACCACATTGTCAAAAGGTTTTGGTTTTTGTTTTGTAAGGCCCGTACACACAATCAGATAATCAGAAGTAAAATTTCGTCCAACAAACGATCTGCCGATTTTCTGATCGTTCGTATGGTGCTTTCGACAGCTGATTCTGAATTTTCGGACAGCAAAAACTGGATGTGCAGGCTCCAAAATTTTTGTCGTATGTGAACACCACTTCTGATTTTCGTTTAATCGGTACAGTTTTCCTCTGAAAAAAATCGCTGGACCAAGACTATGCATGCTCAGAAATAAAAGAACACATACAAAACAATTCAACACATTACATCACTTCTGAAGTTGAATTCTGTTGTACGAAAATTTTTGTATGTGAAGTACCTTCTTCCTTTTCGATATGAAACTAGCATGCAACAAAAAACAGATGAAAATCTCACCCTCCCCGCTGACCTCACGCTGGACTGTCTAGTAGGGACTTACCCTCTTCAGAGTAGATAAACATATTCCAGATTTGCCATGTTTTTTATATTGGTCATGTTTATTCAAAGAGGAAAGAACTAGATCTTCCATCCTGTTTATCTCCTCCACTTTTTTAAGCCACATTTGTACAGTGGGTGCTTCCACTCGTTTCCAGTTCGTTGTTATGCAGTATTTGGCCGCATTTAGCAGATGGCGCAGCACCGATTTTTTTTTTTTTTTGTACACCTTACTGGGAATCTCGGAGCAGTGTAATAGAAAAAGGGCCGGGTCGGCCGGGACTGGGCGGTCTGTGAATTTTTGTGTGATTTCCTGCACTTTTTTCCAAAAGTTTTCTACTTTGGAGCAGCTCCAAAAGATATGAAGTAGCGTCCCCCTCCCCTTCCCACATCTCCAGCATCGGTCGGATGTCTCTGGGAAAAGGCGATGAAGGAGAGAGGGCGTGTGGTACCAGCTGGTGAAGATTTTATAGTTGCATTCTTGAATGCGTGTGCAGATTGATGATTTTAGGATAAATCGTGTGATGCGTTCTGTTTGTTCAGGGGTGAACGCGCGCCCTAATATGTTTTCCCATTTTGTTATTTCAGGAAGTTTAGAGCCGGTAGGTGGTGTAACTAACAGGCCATATATTGCCGATAAGGTGTGCCTCATCGGTTCTGTCTCCATGCAATGAGATTCGAAGGGTGTCGGGGTTCTAGTGTATTCCGTTGGGGGGCCTAGTCTGCAAAGAAAGTGATGCATTTGATTAGCGCTCCAGAAATCTAAAGCGAAATTCCCATCTTTTCGGGTAAGGGTCTGGATCGAGGGCCATCCACTCGAGGTCAGAAAGTGGGATACCTGGAAGCAACCCCTCTCCCTCAGATCTCCGAATGGGCCCTTGCCCAGCCCCGGTGTGAATCCCGGGTTCCCCAGTACGGGGTAGAGGGGGGATGTGGCGGAGGAGATTACCGGGTTCTTTCCCAGTCTATGGCAAGTCTTGAGTCTGGGTCCTATGGTGGGGTGTGTTTTACGTGTCTGAGGAAGTTCTCCAAAACGTCAGCCCGCTCTATTAAGTGGGATATCGCTAAATTGTTTTTGTTCTAGTTGAGTCCACAACTTCTGTTCTGTGTGTCTACACCAATCTATGATCCGTGTTAAGAGTGCCGCCTGATGGTATTTACGGATATCTGGTAACGCAATACCTCCGTATTGTTTTGGCAGGGCTAGTAAACTTGTCCTAAGTCTGGGTCGTTTGTTCGTCCAGATGAATTTGATGATGAGGCTGGTCACTTGTTTAAAGTAACTTTGCGGTATGTGAATAGGAAGGGCCTGGAATAGGTACAGGAATTTCGGGAGGATGCTCATTTTGACGATGTTACATCTGCCAAACCAGGAGTGTATTCCTTGGTGCCATTTGTTTAGGAGATTTTGTACAGTGATTAGTAAAGGTGGGAAATTTAATCTATATACCTCCACTAGTGAGGGGGGGATTAGTGTCCCAAGGTATTTTAGCGCGGTGGATGTCCATTTAAAATTGAAGTTTAGTTTCAGATAGTGTAATTGAACCGGGTTTATTCCCACTCCCATCGCTTCTGATTTGGAGTAGTTAATTTTAAGGTTTGAGAGGGCTCCATACTGATCAAGTTCCGACATGAGGTTCGGAAGAGAGACCGTAGGGTTCGTAATAGAGAATAGCATATCGTCCGCGTACGCTGATACCTTAAATTGGCTATCACTCAGACTAAGGCCCTGGATATTTGTGTTCCTACGGACTCTGTTCAGAAACGGTTCTAATGTAAGTGCATACAACAAGGGTGAAAGTGGGCATCCCTGGTGTGTCCCATTGAGGATGGGAAACGGGTCCGAAAATACCCTGTTTACCCTTACCGAGGCCGCCGGTTTTGTGTAGACCGTGGAGCCTCATCTTGTTCCCAATTCCAAAGTGCTGTAGGGTCCTGAGCATAAAGTCCCAGCTGACCCTAGAGAAATTATTTTAACCTACAGGTATTTTATTTTTTTCTTGTGCTTAAAAATAATAGACCTTTATCATTCAGTGCATGTCAGCATTTCCATTAATGAGAAGAAATACCATGCAGTGCATGGTAAACTTTCCAGGTATAACTAAAGGCAAATCTTGTGGAGATGGATTAGAACACTTGTCAGTATTAAATGTTGTCTCTGCCCTCGTTAAGGGGGTTCAACCTTTCTATTTGTCCTGCTTACCATTCTCCTTGAAAGTGAAAGTAAAGAAAATTCCAAATTGCGTGTTGTCCCCAGAAAAGTATTAGAGGGGCAGACTTGCAATGGGGACACTAGTTCTGGTGACCTGGTGAGATTCCCTTAATTTGCAGGAATTTCCTCTCACTTCCTGTTTTGGCTATGGGACAGGAAGTGAAGGTATATCGCCCCAATGGCATGGCAAAAATAAACATTACAGGGTTTATAACCCTCCCTTACTCTAGCCAAAAAGAAAAAAAAGTTTTGCCTATAGTTCTACTTTAACCTTCCTGGCGGTATTCCCGAGCGTGACTCGGGGTTAATTTTTACTGCCAGGAGCGGTAATCCCGAGTCACGCTCGGGGTAGCATTGCAGAGCTGTCAGCGGAGTCTCCTTACCTTCTCCTGGCGATCCAGCAATGTCCCCCGCTGTAATCACCGGCATCTGACTTCCTAGTTCCGTTCCCTG
>BLSH010005370.1:211747-230418 GCA_018402905.1 Glandirana rugosa
ACCCCATTGTAGATATCTATCCGGAGTAAGTGTTCCGACGAGAAGGTAAGGACGTAATCCTGGTCACCGACACACGTATGTCGGTGACACAGGGGTATTCTTTGTTTTCAACGAACGTACGTCGAGGTCGTCGTGGATTTGTTTCACCAGTAAGTACGACATGCCCGTATCGCGGTCACATTTACTCGGGTATCCGTATAAGTTTAAAAAATTATATGTTATAACATATGTGCCAATATAAATTGATATTGTACTATAAGTGTAAATGCTATGAAACGAGTTCGGTCAATATAAGTCACCCTCTGACGTTCCCCAAGTTTCGTCCGACACAAATTGGTCTGACGAATGTTGTGACGCTCTCAGTGTTGTAAGCAGTCTGGTTAAACACAGCCTGCTTTGAACCCCTTGCAGTCTCCCACTGAATATAACTGGCTTGAGCAAAGTATCGTAAATGTGAATATCATGTTATAGTTAAATATAACCGTGTATACAATATTGTATATTAAAAAATTTGAATATGCCTATGGGCTCATTTACACTGGCGCTATGCCCGTACAGCATGAATGACCACTTTGTTTAGGTGCTGCTGGAGCTGCATGCAAGCAACTTTTGTTTCTTATGGGGACACAGTGGCTGTATGCACACAGCCACTGGTCCTAATGCAGGAATGGAAGAGCAGCCTTGTGAATGAGGCCTATCTATAGATGTTACCCCATTCTTATGAAGGAGCAGACTTGTTCATGGAAACATGTCAAGAAGCTACCACCCTTCTACTATGTTCTGATTAACGGCATATTCTGGAAAGATCCTCTTTTTTCAGAATATAATAGCTGGATAGGGAGTGCATTATCATGGTGTAATAATATCCACTGGGAATACTGTTGTTTTTATTATTTATATGATTATATTGCATAAAATGACATTTTTAATATACTACTATTGTATATGTGACATCTAAAAGTCCTGTGTGGTACAAGAATTTTCCCTATCTAAAAGAAAAATTTACACTTTACTCTCTCCTGGCATCCTTAAAATATAAGTAATGTTAGTCTCCAATCTGATCGAACTTTGCTGAGTGCTTCATTATCTCCCTCAGATGCTGAGGAGGCAATAAATGTTCACCAGCATATTGTCTATGCCATCCCTCAGCAGCAAATTGGGGGAGCAAGTCCCCTTCTATAGTCCTGTTCTCAGTGTTAGAACTGCAAGATAGGTCTGGTAGGCTCATTCATTGTCTCCTTCTTTCAGTCTGATGGCACATTTCAGGTATTGTGTAAGTATTTAAAAATATGTGATGATTTTTAATGAAGAGTTCTTCAATTGTAAGATCTAACAAGCAGGGCCCTCTGATTCCTCTTGTACCAAATTGTATTGTAACTAATGTCTGTCTTCTTTTCGTAAAGTGCTACGCTATATAAATTACAGGAGTGCTCATAAATTTACATACCCTGGCAGAATTTGATTTCTTCAGAGAATATGAATGACAACACAAAAAGTTTTCTATCACTCATGGTTAGTCTTTGGCTGAAGCCATGTATTATCAATCAACTGTGTTTACTCTTTTTTAAATCATAATGACAACAGAAACTACCCAAATGACCCTGATAAAAAGTTTACATACCCTAGTTCTTAATACCATGTATTGCCCCCTTTAACATCAATGACGGCTTGAAGTCTTTTGTGGTATTTGTGGACCTCTTTATCTTCTCAGGTGGTAAAGCTGCCCATTCCTCTTGGCAAAAAGCCTCCAGTTCCTGGAAATTCTTGGGCTGTCTTGCATAAACGACATGTTTGAGATCTCCCCAGAGTGGCTCAATGATATTGAGGTCAGGAGACTGAGATGGCCACTCCAGAACCTTCACTTTATCCTGCTGTAGCCAATGACAGGTCGACTTGGCCTTGTGTTTTGGATCATTGTCATGTTGGAATGTCCAAGTACATCCCATGCGCAGCTTCCTGGCTGATGAATGCAAATGTTCCTCCAGTATTTTTTGAAAACATACTGCATTCATCTTGCCATCAATCCATATTTTATCACGGTCACGTGATATTTTAAGTTCTTTCAAGGTTTTATTCAATATGTGCAAAGGGAGATCACACAAATACTTAAAAGTATAACATTTATTACAAGTAATGACAAATAAAGATAAAGAAAATATCAAGAATACTTAACTAAAGGTGCTTGTTTCCACGGAGCTCCCCCTTTTAAGGTGTGGACAGGTAATCGGACCAGACGCTTGCATGTTACATGGTGCTGCTCTGGAGACGGTATCACCCTATGCCAGCCTGGGCTGTGGTAGATACAGGTTAGTATGTGAGTAAAATGACCAATCACAGTTGTTTGGACAGTGATATCACCTTTTAAGGGGGGTAGTGGGCTTGGTCATCCTGTATTCCTCAAGCTTTACATCAACAAAGCTGAACAATACACATGACCTTATATGGCCCTTTGACCATGTTATGGAGGCTTAGAATTCATTAGATAGCCACAATATGAGCCAACAATAATTGGGAAATATGACATGTGCATTTTCCCCAACACTCCATCCCCCCCCTCAGAATCATATAATGCCTCCAACTGTACAGAAAGGTAACATCCGTATTAGAAGGAAAGCACTTATTTGTAAACAAAAATAATATTTTTTCCACCCCCAGGTTTACCTTAAATGGGGGATCTAAAGTGTAGATACCTATTTTCCTTTCCCTGTCTGATTTACCTGCACAGAAAATCTCATTCGGCTATTTTAGGGCTGCAAAATCTAAAAATATACAAAGTTAAAAAAACTATATGTTGGACTAACAGAAGAACACCAAACTTCTCCTTTCGAAAGCACAGGAGCAGGTATGATCATCATACTTTCCTTTCCAAGAGTTTAAACCTAAAGAAACTTGTCAAAGTCCTCCATATCTGGTGATGGACAACAGAGTCTTAGACATCCGATGATCAGATCACAGCTGCAGCACAACAATTGCCATACTAAAGAACTGTAGAATACAAAGTCCATCCTCTAAACTATTGCAGCTCATAGACGCGCAGGCACATAATCACATGGTAGCTGGAACTTTACAGACAGTTGAGGCACTTTGCCATCAGAGCAGATAAAACAGTTCAGGTACTGCGCAATCAGATTCAGGTACTTGACCATGATAGCGGATGGAACAGTTCAGGTATTCAACCATCAGAACAGGTGGAGCTTGCACCAACCGTTCAGCTGCTTATCATTGGCAAAGTTTTTATAGACGATTGCTGCTGTCAAATGTGTTTGTCTCCTTTCTCCAATATGCTTGTGGTTGACGTCAAGGCAGGTGTGTTACCAAGACTGTCAGTCCAACCTTCCATAACTAACAATAATGCCCATATAGTCCATCATGGATTTCTGAACAGTTAAATCCACAATATCTAGTGACCTGGCCTAATGCTAAAAGAAAAAACTTTTTCTCGCTCAGGGTGAAATATTGGTACAGGAACACCACCACCCATTTCCCAACTGAACTCTACTTTACTTTGTATCTAAACTTAACAATGTCCAACCACAGGCCCAACTTCAAACCACCTAATTTGTGTATTTCCTCTGTATACTCTGGTCTCCTCCCACACTAAAGACATTATGGAAGGCTAACTGGCTCTTGTCTACACTGACCCCAATATGTGTGTACAAATTACCCACACCTAATGTGTCACCATACTCTATATGCCAGTCCCACACCCAAGCAATCGGGGAGAGTTGAGGAAAACCAAACCTGGGAACCTATTTCATTTCATAATCATTTACCAAGAAAATTGAATCGTGTATCAAACGTGGTGGCCAAAGGATCACTAAGTGTCAGATATACTGCATATATCAATTTTTACAGCGCCTTATTTTGAAGGACTTGGTTTAAAATTTGCAACCATTGCAGTTATCATGATTATCTTTGACTGAGTGAACATAAAATTGCTTTTTCCACAATGAATGACATAATTAGCTTGAATTCAAATGGTCATTTATATAGCAAAATATACTTCAACTCAAACATTTGTGTAAATCCTTTTAACTTTTAGTATCACCCATTCTTTTCCTGTACTGTGCACATCCTGTGGATTCTGTTTTTTTTTTCGCACACTCCAACAGTGATTCTGCATTGCAGGCCACTATAATGATTATGGCAGAATTTACCAAAGTAGATCCTGCTATAAATCATGCTAAATACACACAGGAAGGGCCAATAGAGAAAGAAAGAAAGATAAACCAGATTGTTTGGGTATTCTTATATCCTCCAAATCATTAAAAATATGTAAACCATTCCAAATTGAATACAATACTACTATTGATCAAATGCTAGTTTTTTTCAAATTCATCTTAATTAGAGAAAAAAACTTGAATACCCATCACGCAGCATCGAAATTATTAGCTGCTCTGTTTACAATCACTTCTAACAAAAACTGTCATTACATTCACATAAAGAAACAAAATATCAAAAGTCAAGACGGTGAAAGTTGTCAATGTATGCTGTAATCGTCCTCTTTAGTTCTTGGACATCAAACAGGTGGATTGATGCGGTTTAGCACTATCTAGTAACTAAACAAAATGAAAGGTCTTAGTGGGTTATCATACATTTCCCACCTAGAAATAAACAAATGGCTAGCACAAAACATATTTTCAAAACACTTTCCAGACAAAACATATGGCTATGTTGTTTAATGAGAGTGTGCTCTTTTCTACCCAAATGAGCTCATATTAATTAATCAATTAATTAATTGTCACCATGTGTATTTTCATTAAAGGACGTCCATCAAAAGTTGTCAATAATTCACCATGGTTAACATTACATTCACAATAACATTTGTAATATGAAGGAGAAGGCCGCTCAAGGGAGACCACACTTGTGGATTTACCTTGTAATCCTGGGGGTGCTTGCTGAGTATGCAGATGCAACGTGGAAGAAAGAGGAATTTTCGGTAAGCCGCACACCTATTTCAATGCTTTATTCATATTAGTCCATACAGTACAAATGGGATGTTCAATTCCATACAGATCTACAAAACTTCTAGGAACAGATCTGGTTCTTTCTGTATTAACAAAAACGAATAAAATAAGCATTAGTGTATTTTACAGTATCACACTTCATTACAATCATCAATCAGGACAATACATACATAGACACATTTATCTCCAGTGATCATTCACTATTGTTCTATTGTATACTGTTAGGTAAAAATTATCTAAGCCTGGTCTTTATTAGTCAACTATCTTGTTCAAATGGCTTTCATTAAAGGGTACGAGCAGGTTTTTATCAGTCAGTGGAGCCTTCTCCCTTTCCAGTAGGCTGGAATGGAGAACTAAACATTTAAATAATTATAATCATGGCTACCTTTGTAGGATTTATAAGGGTGTCGGCCGCAATCAGCCTTTTCTTTCTTTGTTTCCAATTAATCCTAGAGCAAAAACTAATTAGGATTTTATATCTGCAACATAATTAAACATTTCCTTTGCCTTACAAAACCATCACCCACATGTGAACATCAATTAACAGTATATTGCTTATTTCTTAGATGTTCAGAACTGACCTACTTCACAGACAGGCACAATCTTTTAAGGGTTGGTTAAAAATGGTGGAATATCTGTCTCTATCTCTTTCCTCTCTTTGTATATGCAGACACACACAGAACATGCGAAGGGAGGGGGGGGGGGGGGAAATCTGCAAATACAAGCAAGCATTCTCATCTCTGAGTCCAAAATACTTTCTTACATAGGGATGACCCTCAAACATAAGTGACAAAACTTATTTCACAAATCAGCCTTACCTTTCAAGTAACATTGTCATTTAACACAGACAACACAATATGCATTCAGAATATCTTTATACAAGTATCATGTCCTCAACATTAGCTAGCTTCAAACAATTTGAACATACACATAACAATCAATCTGAGCGGTCAGCTCATCATTTTTAATATTCAAACAAGTCTCATTGCTCTGAAACTTTTACAATCCAGAGACCAATGCTGTTTACTCTTGCAAATTGAGGCTTCCTGAAGATACACCAGTTTCATTTGTATATCAGTCTCTGGCCCAATTTATGAAACGAAAACAAAATCGCAAGCTGGTGTCCAGTCGTGGGCACCAAAACAAAAATCGGCTTCAACTCACCTAAAGGCACCTCAAATATGCCAGCTACTTATCTGATACATTTCCCATGCTTTCTGAAGGTACTATGGCTCACAATACAAGTACACAACATTAAACCCAGCACAAACAGTCTAGCACAATTCTGCATCATTTTTGTATCTCTTGTTTGCACAAATCTATCCTGCCAACTATGCCAATTATTTTATCTTGGTCACGGTTTTATTTGACAAATACTTAAAAGTATAACATTTATTAAATGTAATGACAGATACAGATAAAGATAAAGAAAATATCAAGAATACTTAACCAAAGGTGCTTGTTTCCACCGAGCCCCCCCTTTTAAGGCGTGAACAGGTAATCGGACCAGACGCTTGCATGTTACATGGTGCTGCTCTGCGGGGCAAGTCTATGCCAGCCTGGGCTGTGGTAGATACAGGCTAGTATGGGAGTAAAATGACCAATCACAGTTGTTTGGACAGTGATATCACCTTTTAAGGGGGATAGTGGGCTTGGTCATCCTGCATTTCTCAAGATTTACATCAGCAAGGTTAAACAATACACAATACATATGACCTTATATGGCCCTTTGACCATGTTATGGAGGCTTAGAATTCAGCAGTGAGCCACAATATGAACCAACAATAATCAGGAAATATGAAATGTGCTATTTCCCCAACAATCCACCTCTGTGTTTCACAGTAGGAATGGTGTACCTTTCATCCTAGGCCTTGTTTACTCCTCTCCAAATGTAGCATTTATGGTTGTGGCCAAAAAGCTAAATTTTGGTTTCATCACTCCAAGTGACTTTGTGGCAGAAGGTTTGAGGCTTGTCTCTGTGCTCTTTGGCGTATTGTAAGCGGGATACTTTGTGGCATTTGCGTAGTAATGGCTTTCTTCTGGCGACTCGACTATGCAGCCCATCTTTCTTCAAGTGCCTCCTTATTATGCATCTTGAAACAGCCACACCACACGTATTCAGAGAGTCCTGTATTTCACCTGAAGTAATTTGTGGGTTTTTCTTTGCATCCCAAAAAATGTTCCTGGCAGTTGTGGCTGAAATTTTAGTTGATCAACCTGACTGTGGTTTGGTTTCAACAGAATCCCTCATTTTCCACTTCTTGACTAGAGTTTGAACACTGCTGATTGGCATTCTCAATTCCTTGGGGATCTTTTTATATCCCTTTCCTGTTTTATACAGTTCAACTACCTTTTCTCGCAGATCCTTTGACAATTTTTTTGAAAGATGCAAAGGTCTGTCAGGAGTCCAGAAACTAATTTATCTTTTATATACACACACTAATTACAAGCAAACAGATCACAAGTGATAATGGTTACCTTTAATAGCCATTCAAACCCCTTTGTGTCAACTTGTGTGCATGTTATCAGGCCAAAATCACCAGGGTATGTAAACTTTTGAGCAGGGTCATTTGGGTGGTTTCTGTTGTCATTCTGATTTAAAAAGAGTAAACACTGTTGATTGATAATAAATGGCTTTAGCCAAACATTAACCATTAGTGAAAGAAATGTTTTTGTGTTCTCATTCATATTCTCTGAAAAATGGCCAACAAATCATAAATTCTGCCAGGGTATGTAAACTTATGAGCACAACTGTATATTAATACTGTATAATAAAACTAATAGTGATTAAACATCAAAGCTAAACTCTGGAATAAGCAAATTTTGGTTTACAAGAGGTATGTATTGTATTTTACCTTAATCTTGGTGTCCTTTATGTATCTCTTCCAGGTCCCTCCCACAGCTCTGCTCGCTGTACAGTCTATGTGCAGCATTGTAATGTTGTCAGTGATAATTTTAAAAGCTAACAACTGGGTTTGTTAAAGAAGTTGGTGTGCACAAAGTGGATTATTATCCGTTGTGGCTATTCCCAATGGAGAATAATGACCACCACCTTTTCTACCTTGGCACAGGCACTACATCAGTGTCTAAGGCTAATTTAGGTGCATGCATGGCATATCGGAGCGCTGCTGAAATACTGCAGGCTGTAAACTTTGCCTGGCCTTGGGTTGTGTCATTGAGATAGTGGAGATATCTGTACCTAGGCCCTAAAGTCCACGGCGACGTTAAGTGCTTGACACTTTCAAAACGGGTATACTTCTAACAAGGGTATTCATCATCACCATAATCCTGTCATCATGTCCTCTCTGCTCTACTCTAGAGGTAACTGCTTACACTTTTCCCTGCAACACAAAAGCCACTCTGCCTGTCTGCAACCCACATCTGCCTGCTGTAACCATTGGTAACTGCTTACACTTTTCCCTGCAAACCCTACAACATCCTTATCTTGCTGTCCTCCTCTTGCTTAGCAGTTTGTTTAGGCCAAAAAAAAAACACTTTCTCGATGTGCCTTTTAATAGCTCTAAATTGAATAATTGTTAACCTCCCCCAAACCCATCCCAGTATAAATTCAGCTTAACTCTCGGGACGGATGGCAAGGGACAGGCTGGCCACTTCTTGAATAAAGTGCCATGGCGACGTTAAGTGCTTGGCACTTTCAAAACAGGACTTTAAATAAGGCACTACTATAAAGGCAAGTACAAACACTAGTTATCCACTCCAAACTCTGTAAATTACCCTTTCATCTTTCCTTTCCCTCTGCCTTCTTTTCCCGTCTCAAAACCCTCCAACATGCACATACTAATCCTCTTCTTTGCAGTAATGCCCTCTCTCCTCAAACTCTCATTTCTTTACCCCTCTTCTCCACCCCACAACCTGTTCATATCCCCCTCACTTTTACCCTCTCAATATTACTGCACTTATCACCTCCTGCTCATTCTGAGCCCACATAATGCCACCACTTCCACTTCACTGCAGCACCTGCTCTCATGTAGATTCCACTCCCACCTTACTGCCCTCACCCTACTACTACTCCTAATGTCTGGGGATATGTACCCAAACCCTGGCCCTCCTCCAGCTCACTGTTACCCCCATAACTTGCAGTCTTCCTTCACTGAGGGCAGCCGTAATTCCCACTCTCATCTCAATTCCCCTGATTCCATGAGTCAGGCTCCCCCCGTTATGTGTGCCCTCTGGAATGCCTGCTCTGTCTCTAATAAACTTGCCTCTGTCAATTACGTTTTCCATTCCAACTTCCTCAACCTTCTTGCTGTTACCGAAACATGGCTCCAGGAATCCAACACTGCCGCCCCAGCTGCCCTCTCCCATGGTGGCTTCCTCTGTACTCACTCATCCAGATGCAGAGGATGAAGTACCTGCCATCATCCTTTGGAGACTTTAACATTCCAATCAATGCTAACACCTCAGTCACTTCTCAACTACTCAATTTAACCTCCTCCTTCAGCCTAGCACAATGGACACAAACCACCACTCACTCCAATGGCAACACTCTTGACCTCGTATTCTCCCACCTCTGCAGTCCCTGCAACTTCTCTAACACCTCCTTTCCTCTCTCCAATCACAACCTCATCAGTTTCACACTCTCCCTGTCTCCTACCTCCCATGCCGCCAACATGCAAACAGTTACCTGCAGGAACCTTCGCCACCTCGACTCTTCCCTTTTTCATTCTGCTACTAATTGCCTTTATGATAAAATCACACCCATGTCCTGCCCAGACCTGGCCACTAATATCTACAACAACATATCGTCATCCTCCCTGGACACACTTGCCCCCATCTCTACATACAGAACCAGGCCTCACCTGCTACAACCCTAGCAAACAGATGACTCCAGAAGTCTCAAGAAACACAGCCATGCTCTTGAGTGAGTGTGGCATAAAACAAAATCCCTACAAGACTTCACCCTTTACAAATCTGCCCTTCTCAAATACAACTCCTGCCTCCAATTCGCTAAACAAATCTACTACAATAGTCTCATCAAATCCCTCTCATCCAAGCCTTGTCGACTCTTTTCTACCCTTAATTCCTTACTCCACCCCCCCCCCCCCGCTGCCTTCACCCACCGACTTGCTTGCTGCCAAGGAGACTGCCAATCACTCCATAAACAAAATCAACACAATTTGTGATGTGATATCCAGCATCCAGCTTCCTCCACCAACCAACATTCCAAGTCCAACTCCACACTCATTACTTTCCTCCTTCAATCCTGTTAGCTCTGAGGAAATTGCCAAACTCCTTTCCACAGCCCACCCCACCACCTGTCCCCTTGCAACTACTATGACCACCTTCCTGCTCTATCATAAACTCTCTAACCCACATCTTCAACCTCTCTTTTGGCACCTTTCCCTCTCCACTCAAACATGCACTGGTTATCCCCATACTTAAAAACCTTCACTGGACCCCGCCTGTTTGAATAACTTAAGACCCATTTCCCTGTTCCCGTTTTCCTCCAGGTTTCTTAAACGCCTTGTGAGTTGCTACCTCACGGACAACAACCTTCTCGATCCCCTACAGTCTGGCTTATGCCCACAACAATCCACTGAAACTGCCCTACTAAAACTCACCAACAACCTCCTAACTGCTAAAACCAATGGCCAGTACTCCATACTCATGCTCTTAGACCTTTCTGCTGCACACAGTTGACCACCCACTCCTCCCCAATAAACTCCACTCCCTTGGCCTCCGTGACTCTGCTCTTTCCTGGTTCTCCTCCTACATATCTTAATGCACTTTCAGTGTCACAACAACATCTCTGCTGTTTCTGTTGGGGTACCCCAAGGCTCTGTCCTTGGGCCCCTCCTATTCTCTCTATATACCTCTTCCCTGGGCCAGTTGATAACTTCCCATGGCTTCAAATACCACCTCTATGCTGAGGACACCCAGATCTATCTCTTGACTCTCTCCTCAACTCATCACCTCAATTTCCTCACGCATCACAAACTTACTGAGGGACATATCAGTATGGATGTCACACCACTTCCTCAAGCTTAATATTTCCTCCTTCTTAATCCCCTCCCCATGAATTTACCATTGAGATCAATGGCATAACCATTGGTCCCTCCACACAAGCCAGGGTGCTGGGTGTAATCCTAGACTCTGACCTCTCCTTCAGCCCCCACATCCAATCACTGGCTAAATCTTGCCACCTTAACCAACATCTCCAGAATTGGTCCCTTCCTAACTAACAACACCACAAAACAACTTATTTACTCCTTGGTTATTTCCCGCCTTGGCTACTGCAACTCCCTGCCCACTGGCCTACCTTTACACAGGCTATCCCCCTTCAGTCTATCATGAATGCTGCTGTCAGACTAATGCACCTTACTTACTAATCCGTGACTGCTGCCCCTCTCTGACAGTCTCTCCACTGGCTTCCCCTACCCCACCGTCCCCAGTATGTCCGGTCAGCTCCTACTCTGTCCACCTTTAGGCGATACTTGAAAACCCACTTATTCAGTAAAGCCTACCCCACCAACACCTAAGAACTCTACTTTTGTCACCTCCATCAGATCATCCCCTGCAGCTATTACCTTTTGTACCACCTCCCTCAGATTTTAAGCTTTACGAGCAGGGCCCTCCTATTCCTTCTGTATTGAACTGTATTGTAATTGTCCTGTCCCCCTTTTTATTGTAAAGCGCTGCATAAACTGTTGGCGCTATATAAATCCTGTATAATAATAATAATAATAAAGTCCTGTAGGCAATTTTGATGAAGAAGGAAAGCAGTGCTGAGATGCTTTTTTCAGTTGTACAGTTATTAACCACTTGCCGACCAGCTGCTGCCGTTCTATGAATCGCCGTAGCTGTATGGCGGCTCACGCAGTTACAGGCGGGTACCTCCGCCCGTGCCTGCGGGTTAGAAGGGGGATCTGCCTATGTAAACAAGGCGGATCCCCATTCTGACAGGGGACAGTGATCTCTGTCATGTCCCTGCCAGCCCATCCTCCCTACAGTTAGAACACACCTAGGGAACACAGTTTTTTTTTTTTTTTTTTTTTTTAATTTTTTCCACCTCAGTAGGCTGCCAGGCTGCTTTTAATCAGCTTTTCTTTTTCATTCCGAATGCTGGCTTGCTCACATCATTGTGTTTTTGTGTTTTTTTTTTCACTGCGTTTAAAATCTTAATTATCCTTTCTATACAGACTCTCTAATTTCCCTCTTTCCCTTTGTCCCCTACCACCCCTCCCCCCCACCAGGTCTTCCATTTTTATCCGCTCCCCAAACTTAGCACCTCTAAATATTTTTGTGATTTTTTGAAACCCACCCACATTTCCTATTTTCCCTTTCTTATGGTATTCTCTTCCGCTTCAATATTTAAGTGCTCCAAGTTTGCTATTTCTTCCACTCTGTAGCACCATTCTATTAGCGGTGGGTGCTCCTTCTTTTGCCAGTATTTTGGTATTAAGTCCTTGGCTGCATTTAAGAGTTGGCACTAACGTTTTTACGTACTGTTTAATGGGCTTTTTCCCTACGTGGAATAGGCACGCCCATGGGTCTGTCTCTATTTCCTCTTTAGTTATTATTTTTATTAGTTCTACTACCTTTTCCCAGTATTCTTTAATGGTTGGGCAGTCCCACCATAAGTGTGCCATTGTCCCTTTTTTATCGCACCCTCGCCAGCATTTTTCTGACTTCTCCTTTTGAAATTTTGCCTCTTGCTGGTGTCCAGTACCACCGGGAGATACATTTATAATTCATCTCCCATGTTTTACAGTCTGTAGATGTCTTATAGGCTTGAATCATTATTTTCCCCCACTGTTGCTCTGTCATTCGTGCTCCCAGTTCTTCCTCCCACCTATCAATGAATGGAGGCCGTTCCTCTTTGCTCAATGCCTGCAACACCTTGTACATTTCGGACACCCCTCCTTTCTTTTTTTCTCTCATACATACTTTTTCTAGTATCGACAGTTCGCTCCCTTTTCTCAGTGGCTTTGGGAGGGTGTCCACAAAGTGTTTCAGTTGGAAGAACCTCCATTCATTGATCATAGTGAACTTCTCGGTTTGTTTTAGTTCTTCTAATGTCCTTATTTCCCATTTATCCATGATATCCCTTAGTTTTAGTGACTCATCTTTAATCCATTTCCCATGCCATTCCTCCTGTCCTGGTGCAAAGTAATTTGTACCACATAGTGGTGTGAGTGGTGAATTGTATTTCCATTTCCCTCTTTTTAGTATATTTTCCCATACTCTAAATACTTTGTGCGTGATGTCGCTAGTGTTTACATCTAAATTCCTAAATTTCAGTGGTATCCAAATAATTTTTCCTAGTTGTGTTTTACTGAGTGTGTTTTCTATTTTTACCCATTTTTTTCCATTACTGTTTTGAACCCACCCAATCACTCGTGCCAATACATTTGCTAAATAATACTTTTTTATATCTGGTAGTGCAAGTCCTCCCCTTGTCTTCCCCCTATTCAACACCGCTGTTTTAATCCTCGGCTTCTGATTCCGCCATATAAAACGTGTTAGAATCTTTTTCATGGTCTGAAAAAACTCTTGTGGGATATGAATTGGGAGCATTTGAAATTTATATGTGACTTTTGGTAGTATTATCATTTTTATCGCGTTTATCTGACCTATCCACGATAGGGGTCTGTGAGTTATTCTTCTTCATCTTTTATCTCGTTGAGTAGGGGAATGTAATTTTGGTGATATAACCCCTCCTTGGTGCTTGTTATCTTGATTCCCAGGAAGCTTAGATTTTCGTTGTTCCATTTGAAGGGAAATTCCCTCTGTATCTCTCTCCCCTCCTTTTTACTGCTGTTTATAAACATGGCTTCGGACTTACTATAATTGATTTTGAAATTAGAAAATTCCCCATATATTTTCAGGACTTTCATTAAGTTGTATAGAGAGTCTCTCGGGTTGCTGATGTATATTAATATATCATCTGCACAAGCCGCTGTTTTATGCTCCTCCTCCCCCACTTGAAAGCCCCTAATTTCGGTGTTGTTCCTGATTGTCGCTAACAGGGGTTCCATAGAGGTTATAAACAGGAGCGGTGACAGAGTGCAGCCCTGTCTTGTCCCGTTTTCCATCTCTATAGAGGGCCCTGATCCATTGTATCATCCTGCTTCCTATACCCATTTTTCCCATTGTCTGGAACATAAATTCCCAGTCTACCCTGTCAAATGCTTTTTCGGCATCTGTTGACAGGAATAGACTGGGCTTCCCCTCTCTCTTAATTTTTTGGGTCAACAGCGATGTTCTAATCCCGTTATCTTTCCCCTCTCTCCCCTCTACGAATCCCACTTGATCTGCATTTATCAAAGATTTTATCTCTCCCTTTAGTCTGTAAGCCAGAACTTTGGAGAAAATTTTTATATCTGCATTTAATAGCGCTATTGGTCTGTAGCTGGAGCAGAGGTTTTTATCCTTCCCTCCTTTGGGATAACGGTGATTGTGGCAATCAAGGCTTTGTTATGTCCCAACTACTTACAATGCCATTCATATAGTGGCATGCTCTAGGGGCCAGAATCTCCTTAAATTTTTTATAATAACTAATTGAGAACCCGTCTGGCCAGGGGCTTCTCCCTGATGCTGTATTGGTTATTGCTCGGCCGATCTCTTCTATTGTTAGTGGGGCTTCTAGAATACTAGCGTTTGCCTCTTCTATTCGCTGCAACTTGGCCGCTTCTAGAAAGTCTTTGATTTTACTTTTTCTCTGCTCTTCTTGTTGGGGGGTCCCTTCTTTTCTAACTGAGTATAGTTTCGTGTAATACTCCTGAAAGTTTTTTGCTATCTCTCTTGTTTTATATGTAATACTCCCCGTCCCACTCTGTATCCTTTCTATATAGTTCCTTGATTTTTTCTTATTCAGGGTTCTGGCTAGATGTTTCCCTATTTTATTACCCCCTTCATACCTCTCTTTTCTGATTTTATTAAATGTGATTCGGGTCTCCTGTTCAATCAGCTCTTTTAATTCCTCTCTTTTCCCCATTAAGTCCCGTAGAACCTCTTTCCCTCCTTTTTTGTGCTCTTGTTCCAGTTCTTGTAGTTGGTTTATAATTTCCTCCCTCCTTCTGCTTCTTTCCTTCTTTTTTTCTGCCTCTATGGTGATCAGTACCCCTCTTATGTAGGCCTTATGCGCTTCCCACACTATAGAGGCCAGAACCTCTTCTGTGGTGTTTATTTCAAAATATTCCCTCACTTCTTTTTTTATTCTCTCTATGGTGTCTCTATCGTTTAACAATTCCTCATTTAGTCTCCATTCATAGTCCCTCCCTTCAGCCTCCTTGAGATCCAATACCATAGTCACCGGGGCATGATCTGATAAGGTTAATACCTCAATATTTATTTTTTCCACCTGTTCCAAGATTCTATGCTCTACCAAGATGTAATCTAGCCTGGAGTAGGTCCCGTGCACGTGGGAAAAGAACGTATAGTCCTTCACTTTAGGATGTAATATTCTCCATATATCTATCAGCTGGTTCTGGTGTATTTTCCTTTTAACCCCCCTTAATTTTACGTTCGATATCCCCCGGGCACGGGATGTACTGTCCATTTCCTGGTCTATTCCAAAATTAAAGTCGCCAGCTACTATTACTAAACCTTTCTTAAAATCCATCAGTTTTTCCAGTACCTTGGAGAGAAAATACGCTGGATTTTTGTTCGGGCAATATACGTTTACTAAAGTGCATTCTTGATTGTTTATATACCTCCCTCCTGGGTCCGTCAGCCTTTCCCCTAGTATAAACCGTACTTTCTGGGAGAAACCGATGGCCACCCCCTTCGCTCTTTTTATCGGGGAGTCTCCATAATACCAGGTTGGGAAATTTTTAGAGTATATTCTTATATTGGTGTCTTGTGCAAGGTGCGTCTCTTGTAAAAATACTATTTCTGCTGAGTACCGTTTTAGTTCTTGTAGTATTTTATATCTCTTTACGGGGCTTCCCAGTCCGCGGACATTATATGTTATAGCCACTACCATTATCTCTTATCTTTACCCCTCTGCCACCCCCTCCCCCCTCCTCATGGGAGGGAGGGGGGGGGGGGCGAGGTGCCGCGGGCAATTTAGGCCGCCCCTTCCCATTCTACTCCCTCTCTTCTGCGCCTTACCCTCATGGAAGACCTGGATCCCCCCTCCCCCCCGTCCCCCCTTCCCTGATCCCAAAGGGGCTTATAGGTCTAACCATGACCTTTCCACCTGGAGGGAGGACAGTACATCCCCCTTCCTGGTTGCCCCTAGGGGCCGGGTCCTTCCCTGGCGCCAGTCTCTGAGGTGCTGTTCTCTCCCTCGGGATATCCCTTCCTCTGTCTGGCCCTGGATGTCCATCCGCCGCACCCTCGTTTCTTCTCTTAACCCCCCTGAACCCATCCCCTTGTCCCTTTGCACCCCCTCCTTCTTTTTAATCGTTTTTTTTCTCCTACGATATCCTCTCCCCCGTCTCCTCGTGCCCCAGGTTTAACTTTTCTTCTTCTTCGATCCAACCGGGCATGTCTGGTTTAACTATGTCCAATTTTTTACAGAAGCCCTCTGTCTCCTCCACGAACCTCAGTTTTGCCGATCTACCATCTTTTTTCCCTATTAGCAATGCCGGGAACCCCCATGAGTATTGGATCCCTTGAGATCTCATCTGATCCAGTAATGGTTTAAGTATCTTTCTCCTTTCTCTTGTTTCTCTAGCAAGGTCCACAAAAACCTTTATTTCTTCTTCATACCTTACTGGGTTTCTTGTTTTCAGTTTCTGCCAGATTTCCTCTTTGTCTCTATAGTTATGGAAACGGACGATGACATCTCTAGGTATCTCTTTTCCTAAATTACTAGGTTTCCGAACCCTGTGCACTCTCTCAATTTTTATCTTCTCTGTGGCAGACTTTCCTAACATGGGGCCAAACACTTTGTCCATAGTATTTTGCAGATCCTCTAGTTGTGTCTGTGGGACCTCTGGTATCCCGCGTACCCTGAGGTTTTTCCTTCTGTTGCGATTCTCCTGATCTTCCAATCTGTATTGGATATATCGCTGCTCCTTTTGAACTCTGGACATCTGTTCCTTTAGTTTTCTAATCTCCCTGGCCTGTTTGTCCAATTTCTCTTCCGTTTCTTCTACTCTCCTTAGAATTTGGCTCAGGTCCTCCCGTATGCCGGTCATGTCCCCTTTAAGAGATCTCTCCAATCTCTCAAACATTTCCGCTATTTCCGTTGGCATCTGTGCCCCTTTTTGCTGTTCCTCCTCTATAGTGTTTAGTTGGTCACTTTTCCCTTGGGCCCCGGGGTCTGCTCCTTGTGATAGTCTTTTTTGTGGCCCTTTGCCACTCTCCTTTTGTTTACTCCTTGTTCCTGTTTGTTCAGTCGGGCTAACCTGCCCCTTCTCCTAGACCATACATTTTTTTATGGTATTGGGGCTTGAGCTCACCCTAGGTGAATTAACTCCCCCACCTTTCACCACTTTGCCCATATTGCCCTTATTCCCGACTTGGGGGGGGGGGGTAGGTCCCCGTATGACCTCGTTGGCTCCTTTAATATCCCTCTGAGTGTCTGGAAGGTTTGTATATATATATATATTTTTTTTTTTGACTTAGGGGTCTATATTTTCCCTTCTGTGGGGTATCCCTCCTCTGTTGCGGGGGTCCCCTCAGGGCCAAGGGATTGTTTTATATCCTTGTTATGTCTGTGTTTGTGTAACTCCACTTTTGTTGTTGTAAGAGGATCCCCTGTTTATTGACCCTACCGGGGGCCTCTCTCTCCTGCCCTGGGGATCTGATTTTTTTTTTATATGTCCTGGTTGTTAGTAGCTCTTCCCGTCTGAGGGAAGTCTTCCCGGCTGAGGGAGTCCCTTATACAGGTCCTATGGTACTGTGCTCCCTATTTCCCTCCAGGTCTCATTCTCTGTTAGGTATTCCTCCTGCTCCCGCAGTGCCGTGACCCCCTCTTCATGTGTCCCTCCAGGCGGGCTATTAGAGCGGTATCCTGACTATATGTCACGGTGGTAAGCAAGGTCCTCTGGAAGCCGTGGTGCCACCCCCTCCCCCTTCCCGGCACTTACCGACTCCTTCGGTACGAGCTCTTACCACCCTTGTGTCCCAGGGATCAAATGTTCCTTTGTCGGGGCTCGCACCCTTTCGCCCGTGCTTCTCCGCTTCTCCTCTCCTCCCCGCTCTTGGGATCCGCCTTCCGCTGGAGACCTAGCGGTACAGGGCCCTGTGTTCCTCCGGTTTCCTGGTCTGCTTTGGGGCGAGAGGTGGGGGTGTTCTGAGTCCACTAGGTGTTCAGCTGGGGTCGGGTATGGGATGGATGGGAGCTTATCCACTCCACTCATGCGGCTCCATCTCAGCCAGAGGGTGCGGCGGCTCTCGCTCCGAGGACAGGCAGGAGCTTATGCTGACGCCATGTCCGGCTCCTCCCCCTTAGGGAACACAGTTAACCCCGTGATCGCCCCCTAGTGTTAACCCCTTCCCTGCCAGTGTCATTTATACATTGATCAGTGCATTTTTATAGCACTGATCAATGTAATAATGTCACTGGTCCCCAAAAAGTGTCATTTGGCGTCAGATTTGTCCACCTGAATGTCACAGTCCCGCTAAAAATCACAGATCGCCGCCATTACTATTAAAAACAATAAAAAAAAAATAATAGTCCCTAAATCTATCACATAGTTTATAGACGTCTATCGTGATTTTTTTTTTCTACCAAAAATATGTAGAAGAATATATATTGGCCTACACTGATGAAAATAAATTAGTTTA
>BLSH010005370.1:264663-288109 GCA_018402905.1 Glandirana rugosa
GGAAGTAAAACAAACGTTTATAATTTCTAAGGTTGATGGTCGTTCTTATTCAGGAGTGTAAATTTCTCGTCGACAGTAAAGTCTAGGTAGTACCGTCGCGGACAATAGCCCGTAGGTGAGTGGACGACGGCGGTGTAGAGAGTGGAGCAACACAGTGACGGCGTCGCGGTCGGCAGGGTAATTTCACTTACCCTGACAGCCACTCAGTTGTCACCCAGTCTCCTCCTCAGCGACGCCCAGTCTCTATTGTCAACGAGAAATTTCTAACACTAAATTTAACTGAACTAAATTTAGTTTAGGTGGGACAGATTGATGGGTGCAATTATGACAGGGGCAGAATGATGGTGCAGTATTTTGGTGGAAGTATGATGGGGCAATATGATGGGGGCAGTTTTGATGGGGGCAACATGATGAGGCAATTTTTTTTTTTTTTTATTGAAAAAGTGTACAGAAAAAAGTATCCGGTGAGTGTAGATATATATACAGAAACAAGGGATAATACTACTATTAGACAGGGTGGATTTGATTTAAATCAAGTCAATTTAAATCACAATCTTTAAAGAGCAACTGTTATCTCTGACCCGCAGCGACTCCTCCTCTGACCCACTGTTGACTCACCGACAGTCCCATTCACTTTAATGGGACGGCTGGCGCTGCGGCAGTGACACAACGAGGTGAGAGATGTGGCGGCAGCAGGTGAGTGGATGCCCGATAACAGGCGCTGCCATGATGGATCTGAAATGACAGCTGCTCTTTAAATGTGAGGACTTATTCTTGCTGGTAGTTGGAATCTTTAATATTTGCAAACAAAATGAAGGTTCCCTATTGAGAATAATGAGCTGTCAGGTTAGTAAAACGGTGATATCAGAACCGATTCAATCATACAGTTTGTAGTGTACATAGATTAGCAAAACAATGGGATAAAGGAATATTCCTGAACTTTGTTTTATCTCACGGTTACTGTGAAATTGTGTGAATGCATCAATGCAATGCATGTTATCTCAGCTTGCAGAGTTTGGATTCACTGAATGAGTTTACCAAAAATGTAAATATTGCAGAATATACAGCCTCATGCTACATAACTAAGTTCCATTTCATAATGAATAAACTAAATTATTAATGTATCCTAAGTTGAAAACTATCTTTGGATAGATTTTTACTTCAAAAGCATTTTATTAAAATAAATTTGATAAAAAATCATCAAAAAAATCGATTTAAATCAAAAAAATCAGATTTAAATAAAAAAAAATCAGATTTTTTTGATTTTTTTAAAAAAATCTTTGAATTTTATCCACCCTGCTATTAGACCCCTTTCACATCAGGGCCACCCGAGCGTTAGCGGTAAATCACCTATTCGGGCGGATAGAATTCAGCTTTCAGCTGCGGATAGATGAAGTTATCTACCGCAGCTATACTGTGACAATGCTTTCCTATGGCCCCATTCACACTCTGCATTTAGCAACGGTTTTGTTCGAGAAACAATGACATTTCAGTATACACCATTACAGTACAGAAGAATGCAAGGCACATGAGAGGGGATCAGACAGAATCTAACCATGCAGACCAGGTTTTATCGTATTTGGTAGGGCAGCCTCTACTCATATATGTCAGTTGGTACAGGGGAAACACAGTTCTAATAGCTAACCAATCCTTATATGATGGTGGGTTAGAAAGTTTCCATTTGAGGATAATCTCCCTTCCGTCATAGTAAGACATGTAGAACAGAACTTCAAGCAGTGGGCTCCAGTAGCGGCCTGGCATCTGGAACCCCTGCCTTGTATCTCTTGCGGGGTTCCATATGCCACTATCTGCCCCTCTAAGGCAGCCAGCATCGTTCCCCCCTGGCTGAGTGGACAACATATCTCAGAGCGGATCGTGAAGCTGCCTTCTCCTCCTCGGCTCTGATAATTTCATGTGTACAGTCAGGAGGAGGAGCTGGGGAGTAGAAACACAACTCTGAATGAGTCTTACTGTTGAACTTACTGCAGTAAGTTTAATATGCTGGGGGTAAGCAGATATGTGCTGGGGGACACTTTGGGAGGGGAAAGAACTTGTGCTGGGGGGATCAGATTTGAAACCCCCCCCCCTCCATCTAGCACAAGCCATCTCTTCCCCCCCCTCCCAAAGTGCCCCCCTGCACATATCTGACCCCACCACACTTTCAAGTTCAAATCCTCTCCCCTCCCAAAGTGCCCCCTCCCCAGCACTTATCCGACCCCACCTTCTAGCACAAGTACTCTCCCCTCCCAAAGCACCCCTCCAGCAAATATCTCCCCCAAATCAAAGAGATGCTGGTTGCCACAGAGGAGGCAGTCAATGATGTCCAAGCGTCTCTGTGTATCCTCCACTCCTAAACCCAGCACTGACTACAGCACCCTGTGTGTTACATACTCCTGATCCTTGAACTCATTGCATTACAAACCCTGCCCCCTGCACTCTGCATTATGTATCTTAAACCCAACACTGACTGCAGCACTCTGTGCATTCCACCCCCCTGACTCCTGCACTATACATTATACTGTGCTTTACACATTCCTGCACTATATATACTATACTGTACATTATATACTTCTCACCAAAGTGTTCATTGTCTCAACAGTTGTTGGTTGCTATGCAGTCCTTCACTATTTTATTTAAGTTCGACTCAGACGAAGTGTTAGCTGTATATTTTCAGAGTGTGCAAAACCATATGTAATAGAAACTTTTTTTTAAATGATACAGGTACAGGGAAGCCTGTGTTTTGTTTTACCCTGGCTTTTAAGTTCCTACCACTGTAAAATTTGGCAACACCCACTTATTGTCGTGGCACGCTAAGCATGCTGCAGGTCTCTACCTCCCTTAAGTCCCACCCTCCTTCATTTTCAAGTTCAAAAGTTGGGAGGCATATATACCCAGTAACAAAACGAAAGGGTCCAGGGTCAAAGGTATCTTG
Source organism: Glandirana rugosa (assembly GCA_018402905.1). Taxonomy (NCBI): domain Eukaryota; kingdom Metazoa; phylum Chordata; class Amphibia; order Anura; family Ranidae; genus Glandirana; species Glandirana rugosa. Next base: position 267,596 of record BLSH010005370.1, read on the forward strand.
AGTGCCTTAGCCAACCTGGTTGTAACTTGTTGCCAATAATCGAAAAGCAAAGGATAGCTTCACACCATATGATAAGAAGTGCCCATGATATTGCAACATTTGTTGCAGAGCAGAGAAAGATTAGGATCAATGTGATGCTAGCTCTGGGGTGTATAAAAGCTCTTATGTAAAAATTTGCAGCGCTGTATAATAATTAGCATACAGTCATGCTCATAAGTTTACATACCCTGGCAGAATTTATGATTTCTTGGCCATTTTTCAGAGAATATGAATGACAACACAAAAACATTTCTTTCACTCATGGTTAGTGTTCGGCCGAAGCCATTTATTATCAACTGTGTTTACTCTTTTTAAATCATAATGACAACAGAAACTACCCAAATGACCCTGATCAAAAGTTTACATACCCTGGTGAAGTTGACACAAAGGGGTTTGAATGGGTATTAAAGGTAACCATCCTCGCCTGTGATCTGTTTGCTTTTAATTAGTGTGTGTGTATAAAAGGCCAATGAGTTTCTGGACTCCTGACAGACCATTGCATCTTTCATCCAGTGCTGCACTGAGGTTTCTGGATTTTGAGTCATGGGGAAAGCAATTGTCAAAGGATCTGCGGGAAAAGGTCGCTGAACTGTATAAAACAGGAAAGAGATATGAAACGATATCCAAGAAATTGAGCATGCCAATCAGCAGTGTTCAAACTCTAATCAAGAAGTGGAAAATGAGGGGTTCTGTCGAAACCAAACCACAGTCAGGTAGACCAACTAAAATTTCAGCCACAACTGCCAGGAAAATTGTTCGGGATGCAAAGAAAAACCCACAAATAACTTCAGGACTCTCTGAAAACATGTGGTATGGCTGTTTCAAGATGCACTAATAAGGAGGCGCTTACAATACGCCAAACAGCACAGAGACCAGCCTCAAACCTTCTGGCACAAAGTCATTTGGAGTGATGAAACCAAAATTGAGCTTTTTGGTCACAACCATAAACCCTACATTTGGAGAGGAGTCAACAAGGTCTGTGAAACACGGAGGTGGATCGCTGCTGTTTTGGGGATGTGTGAGCAACAAAGGCACAGGAAATTTGGTCAAAATTGATGGCAAAATGAATGCAGTATGTTATCCAAAAAAATACTGGAGGAACATTTACATTCATCAGCCAGGAAGATGTGCATGGGACGTACTTGGACATTCCAACATGATAATGATCCAAAACACAAGGCCAAATTGACCTATCATTGGCTACAGTAAAATAAAGTGAAGGTTCTGGAGTGGCGATCTCAGTCTCCTGACCTCAATATCATTGAGCCACTCTGGGGAGATCTCAAACGTGCAGTTCATGCAAGACAGCCCAAGAATTTCCAGGAACTGGAGGCTTTTTGCCCAGAGGAATGGGCAGCTTTAGCATCTGAGAAGATAAAGAGCCTCATCCACAAATACCACAAAAGACTTCAAGCTGTCATTGATGTTAAAGGGGGCAATACACGGTATTAAGAACTGGGGTATGTAAACTTTTGATCAGGGTCATTTGGGTAATTTCTGCTGTCATTATGATTTAAAAAGAGTAAACACAGTTGATTGATAATAAATGGCTTCAGCCAAATGCTAACCATGAGTGAAAGGAAAGTTCCCATTCACATTCTCAGAAAACGACCAAGAAATGACCACCCATTCAATGACCACCAGGTGATAAGTGGTCGTATAGCGCATGTCAGGATGGAAAGGCTGAACTGGGACAAAGATATTGTGATTGCTCATTGACGAGATTGACGGCATTCAGCCATTCCATCCTGACAGCGGGAGATACAGCAGAGGTGGTAGGGAGACCTTATATTCCTATGCGCTATACGACCACTTATCACCTGGTGGTCATTGCGCTCTGGTAAGAGGCTTGCACTATTATCTGTTGGTGGCTGGTATCACCCTCCTTCTCTTGGCTGGAAAGGACTTTCTTACACATCTGTGTGTGATTTGTCGTCCGACACATTGGTTTTAGACGTTAAGGCTTTTCATCATTTCTCAATGCACGGACTTTCTCTTTATGCCTTATTGGTTTTTATTGTCAATCATTTGATTTGGTATGTGGCATTTTAATTTATGCTAATTATTATATTGCTCTGCATATTTTTTTCTATTTCCGTTCAGGTTGAAGTCTGTATATTGGCTTTTTTTATGCTCGCTGCTTGATTTTCCATCCTCCAAGCTCAATGTTTCTGCATTTTTTCATTATGTAAAAATTTCACCGGAATAAATTCATCCCTAGTAGATGTCATCAATTTGATATATGGGCCCACCGCATCCTCAAATTTCTAGGTTCAAGGGAGACGTGGATGCTTATATACTTAACGTACTGAACCCATTACAGGGAGGTAGTACTAGCCACATGAGACACATATTTATAAATGGGGAAAAGAATGCACTTAGACCAGTTTATTTTCATTAAAGGTCTGCAGGGTAACAGTCAAGGAGGACTGAGCATCATTTAGATATAATAATGCACAATGAGCGTAAAACAATAGTTTGTTTCCCAATAACCCGACCTGCAGACCAACATATTAGGGTTGGTATGAATAAGGGTAGTCAGAGATTCCATGACTAAAGCAAAAAGACCTGAATACAGGTTGCATCCCTGTTGGCAAAGATCCTGGCTGCAGGGGCTTAGTAGAGAAGTATTATCCACTGGATAAAGTAAGGTTCAAAACCACATTTAGATAAGGTTGCCCAAAGACATGGCCACTCTACTGAGTCAAACGCCCTTTCGGCGTCCACAGAGGAAAAAGCCCTGGTTCCTTTTCCCGGGATAAACTCAGATTGGTCTTTATGAACCAGGGTGGCAATAACTGAGTTTAATCTATCAGCCAGTACCTTTTTCAAATCAACATTTAAAAGGGAGATTGGAGGAAGGAGGAACACCTATCAGGGTCTTTACCGGGTTAAAAAATCACCACTATAATAGCTTCCATCATAGAAGGGGGAAGAGCCCTGATTTGGAAAGCATGTGTGAGTGTTGCATATAGATTGGGAACAAGAATGTTGGCATAATGCTTGTAGTAGTTGTTTGTTAGGAGTCCATCTCCTCCCATAGTTACCAGACTGGATAAATGTGATTGCATGGAGCAACTTATCCTGGGTGATATCTGCCTCTAGCTCAGAGTGTTGTGCAGGGGACAGAGTGGGAAGGGAAATAGCATGTAAGTAGGCGTCTAGGTCTGCAGGAGTGTAGTTTACCTAAGAGTTATAGAGGTCACAATAAATGAGGTAAATTGGTTCATGATGATGAGCCTAGGAGAGATAATGATTTGGTCAAAGGGACCATAAATCCTAGGTACACATTTAAAGGCTGGCTGCTTTCTAAAAAACCAAGCAAGCAATCTACCACATTTGTCTTTTATTGTGCTTGATGAAGATGGGCCTTCCTTGTAATTTCAAGGCGGATCTGGAAGACCTTCAATAAGGAGTTCACAAGAGCAGTGCACTGGGGTATTTGGCGAGACCATAGGAGACCTCTAGTCTAGCAGTCTGGGCCTCAGCCTATTCAAATGTGCTTTGGATTATCATCTAGCTGTGCTAATATGGGTGGCATATTAAATTCTTATGAAAGCTTTGGAGACATCCCACACGATCAGTGGATCTGCAGTATCAGCATTATCAGGCCAGTAGTGCTGTAAGGAGAACTGAACATGGGGTTCAATTTGGTTGTCTGAGATAAAAAAAAAAATCTAGAAAAGTGTATCCCCATGGTCAGGAAGGAGTTTGAGCTCCAACAAGAAAGGGGATCCCATGTACAGTATTGTTAGGTCTGTTAAGAAGATGGTGGTTTATACCACCATACAATTCCTGTAACCCTTCCCTTTGCACCTAACAACTTTATTCCTAAAACACCCTTACCCAATTGTAAGACACTCCCTCACTTCCTGTCTCAGTGACACCTTGTTGTGCTTTGACATTATCTCATTAAATCTATAATCTTATCTAAGATGTTACCTCCTGTCTAAACTCCTGTTGGGAAGATTTACCTTTGCTTTCTGTCCCAGTGATACTAGGCCTCATGCACACTGGACATTTTTACAGCTGCTGTTTTTGGCTTCAGTTGTGTTTTCCTGCAGCCAGTAAACTCTCCAGCATGTTATCCTATGTGCTCATGCACACATAGGGTTTTATCATTGTTTTTTGGCAGGGGCTTTTTCCGGGCTAGAAAAACGCTCTAACTCTGAAAAACATTAAAAATGCTGAAAAACGCGTCTATTCTACATTTATGAGTGTTTTTGAGCCATAGTGGTAGTGGTAGTATAGTTTTGCTAAAAAAAAAGCTAAAAACCGCAAATGCTGAAAAATGCTACTGCAAAAACGCTACAAAACTCATTTTACAGCTACAGTGTTCTACAAGCTAATGCTACTGGTGTTTTTATAATGGCCAGTATGCATGAGACCTAAGGGTGTATTCACACCTGTGATTGCACCCTGTCTCCGATTAGATGAAAGAACCCCAGTGGAGGTACTGTGATTAACTGAGGCAGTCCCATTGAAAGTAATGGTAGGCTCCTGGCTCTAGAAGCTAATCACGGCCACTTGTATGTAATTGCTCATGCAGTGATCACATGCTAGTGATCACTCCATGCAGGTAGTGTTGAGGTTGGGATTCCAACCAGTGACCCAATTGCTGCCAGGCAGAAGTGCTAACCACTATGTGTGTGTGTGTGTGTATTTGTATGTGTACACACATACAAATTTTGCTGGTTCTCTTTGTGTTCATTGTACAACACATAGAGGTCATCACAATGCGTTGATCTCAGGGGTGACTACTTATTTTACTGTATATTTACGTGTTTGCAAACTGTTTTACTGTATCTTTACGTGTTTTTTTTTATGAATGTCCACTCTACATGGAAATTGCTGCACCTGATAAGTCTCTGTAATGACATATGTAGAGGTTACAACCAGATGAATGTAGACATGGGAAACCACATTATACAAGTGTGTATGAACTATATACCTTTGTCTACTTGTGCGTAAAGACAACCAGTTTAGGGTGTTCTTCATTGCAGTCCTCTTGGTAATTAGATAGATAGGTACAGATTTTTTTTCCTTAACTTAATCCCTCTGGCATTAATTATAGGTGTAAAAATAATGATCTGAGTGTCGTGTATGCATGCCGCATTACAATGTTTTTTCTGGTACCAATAAGGTTACCAGGTGTGGTGGATCTGTGTCAGACAGCTGTTCCAGCGCAGACCCCTCATCACAAGACAAAATGCCTTATCTCTGGTATGCCCAGTTCACACCAATGTGTTGCTGTTGTCTGCAGGTGGTGTGCGCTGTGACATTTCAATAAAATTTGTTTAAAAAAAAAACAGTGATGCGCCAGGATCAGCCTTGTAACACAGCGGCTGGTGTAAATGGACCCTAAGTTTTATTAACAACTAAAAAAGAAGTTACATGCACAAGCAGCACAATGTGCATTGTGAGCATAACAATGTAATATTGTATAACAGGCAAGCCAGTTCAGGTGATTCATCTAGTATAGGTCATGATCACAATTGGTAACAAGTGCATTTCATATTTTCTAAGAATATATTTATGTACAGTGTAGGTATGCTTTGTTGGAGAAACAATAAAAAGATGGAAGTACACAATCCATCAATATCATCAGCTTCCTTTCAACTCTTTATCCATCACCAATATGCTTGCAGAAAATAGGCACTGGCCTCCATGTTTCATCTTTACCCCACTTCTACTCTTCACTATTAATAAACATACTTTGTCCTTTGTCATTACCTCAAGGGCTTTTATAGAATTAAGATTGTTGTAACACTTGCATACGTATATTTATTCATAGTGTTTCACATATAGAGGGCATATTCGGTAACACAGTGCAGTGCCCAATCATTGTGTGGTAACTCATAGCAGCCAGCAAGTCAGATTTCTGTTTGCTGATAGATGATTTGTGATTGGCAGCTTTGAGTCATTATGCTTTGCCTATCTTTACTACTCGCATTACTTCCTTTTTTGTAAAGCTGTGTATATCTATAGTTTGAAAACATAATATCTGTTGTATGTATGACTTATCTGTTATTTGTGCACACAATTGTAGTTTGCAAGGTGCAGAAAAACAAGGAAAGAGCTGCTTTCACAGGTTTACACACAAGATTAACCACTTCAAGACCGGACTGTTTCCCCCACTTCCTACCCAGACATTTTTCAGATTTCAGTGTTGTCACACTTTGAATGACAATTGCTCCATCATGCAACACTGTACCCAAATGCATTTTATATAATGTTTTGAGACAGAGCTTTCTTCTAGCGATGCTTAATCACCACTGGGTTTTTGTTTTTTTGCTATATAAAGGAAAAAAGACCAAGAATTTTAAATGAAATACATTTTCTGTTAAAAAAAACTTTGCAAATAAATGCTATTCCTCATAAATCTAGGCCAAAGTGTACTCTACTACATTTCTTTTGTAAAATTATTTAGTCTGTGTCAAAACTGATCGATCCTGATGTACTGACTGCCTTTCTTATTTCCTGAGACCCTAAAATGCCAGGACAATACAAATACCACCAAATGACCCCTCTTTGGAAAGTACTCCGTCCAATGTATTTAATAAAGGCATGGTGAGTTTATTGAAGTTGTAATTTTTTTGTCACTTTTTTTGGAAAATTAGGAAATTAAATAATTTTTTTTTTCCACAAAAGCTGTCACTTTAACAAGTTATTTATCGAATGCATCATAGGCATATTTACAATTATACCCCATTCTGCTACACCTCTAAGTATGGGAATACCACATGTGTGAGACTTTTTTTTACAGTTTAGATGCATAGGGGGTACAAAATCCAATGTAATTTTTTGGAAATTGCAGGAAAGAAAATGAAAATGTATTTTTTACAAAACGTTGTCAATTAATAAAATATTTTCCACACACATCATAGGCATATTTAAAATTACACATAAATACACATTCTGCTACTTCTCCCTTGTTTGGCGATACCACGTGTGAGACTTTTTCTCAACCTAAACTCCCATCAGCAAGCCAATGTTTTTTCAAGACCTAAAGGGCTTCTATAAATGTGGTAGGTGTAGGGTGTGTTCCTACAATGCTTCCACCACTAGGAGAGCACAGTTCTTCACTTCCACTCGTCATTCCACGCAGTTTGAGATCAGTTCCTTCATCACCTGTAATACCAAGGCCGTGGTCTACCTGTTACAATGCCCATGTGGGCTTCAGTACGTGGGCAGGACCAAACGGCCGTTGCAAGTTCGCTTAAATGAACATATAACTAACATAATCTCAGGGTTCAGGAACCACTCAGTCTCCAAACATTATAGAGACCATCATAACAGAGACCCTTCAAAGACTATTTTTTTGGGGATAGACCATTTTACATCTCATTGGCGTGGGGGGTCTTTGATCAGGGGCATCTCTAAATTAGAGATGTCCTGGATCTACAGAGTGAGATCTTTCATCCCCTATGGCCTGAACATAGAGGTTGATACCAATGGGTTTATTGACAACTCATGAAGTATACTGCCCCCGACATACCTGACCACTAGGTTCTTGCCATATATCCGTATTCCAAACTGAGAGAGGAATATAGGCCCTACATAAAAAGATCTACATAGGTTGTCATCAAGCTATAGAATTTCAATTTACCCATAAGGAGAAGGGTACCACCAGTTTAATACTCTGTACCAAACCTTGACCTATTCATCGACCTTCCTAAACCTAGGTGGGAGATCAATGGATATTACCCTGAAGGGTATACATACCGAATGAAGAAGATGTCTGGTCCGATAGGACCTATTTTACAATTTTGACCCATAGAGCTTTTAAGTTACAGCATAGAAATCCAGGATCATCTCAGGTGGTTGATTCACTTATTATACAGAATTAAATTGCACTTTGAGATCTTGATCTAAATATGTATGTTGGATGTAATGTTCGAGTATGTATATGTTTTTTTGGGCGATAAAACCCACTATGCTTGGGATTTAGTATGGTTAGTTTGTATGTAAACTCAATCTGACCCTTGAGTGGCCTAAATCAAATGTTCAGAAGAAATAATTAGCCAACATTTTTTGTTTCCAGTTACAATCTAATAAGAATATCACGCAATCAGTATTATTCCCAACTCTAATTTCATTCATTCATTCATTTTTTCATTTTTCATTTATTTTCATTCTCCATTTTTCATCTTTTATTTCCATTTTTCATTTTTCATTATTTCATTTCCTAATTTACTTCTTATTTTTATTTTATTTTCACTTTTCATTTTTATTTTTATTTTCATTTTCATTTTTATTTATTATTTATTATTATTTTTATTTATTTTATTTTTAAGTTTATTTTTATTTTTATATATATATAATTTTCATATTATTTTTGTCAACCTTTTCATATCTTTAATCATATATTTTTATCTTATTTTCATTTATAGTTAATTTCATGTTTTGCAATTTTAAGGTAATTTTTGTTTTCACCAATTTTTCCCAAAAATTGTTTTAATTATTTTTAAGGGTGTCACCCTTATATAGAAGTCCCCTTGGACAACCTAAGCTGAGTTTTTTTGTTTCTTTCCTAAAACAACGATACACTAGTGATGCATTTAGTCAGGGTGTTTGATTGCTTTAGAAAATGCATATAGAAAAACAGGAACTCTAACGTATTAATATAGGCTAAATTCCCTAAATCACAGATGACCGCTCGTGTTTCTTCATTAGTTGCGCGAGTAGGGCAAGAAGGGGAGAATTTCCCAAATCTAAAATGGCCACTCGCGCTTCAGATCGGGGGACGGCCTTTGTGTTTATATAGGTGGTGATGCAGCGGCGCGTCCTATCCCCTTTGGCGACGTCAGGTGTGACGAAACGTACGTCCGGAGGACGCGCTGACGTCACCACTGCTTTGAAATCTATTCCCGGGATTCGGGAGCCGGCCGGCATATTTGTGTTCTTGATTTTAATTGTGAGTACAACCTTTATATTTTAATAAATCAATCTTGCGGTACTTCACTATGAGTCCCCTCTTTCTCGCATGGTGCACGATGTATGAGTGAAAACTGGGAAGCGTGGCTCACAAAGAGAGAGACTCTCAGCCCCTAATGACCAATTTATCGGATGGTGTACCTGTGTGAGGAGGATACAAACCTGAGTTGGAGAATTTGATGGTTCTACATCCCAGGTCGGGGATTCACTTGCAACTGAACACTTAGTGTTCTGGTAAGCCCCCTTATATTTATTGGTGGTGGACTTTCCTATACCTACCAGTCCACTTGTGGTGCTAATGAGACCGTTTTGAACAGCACAGATTTATTATAGTGGTGGAAGGAATACTACACAATTTGGACTCTTTTATTTTGTTATTTTTAATTCTAATATTTAGCGCAGCCTTTGTTTTGCCTATTAACCACATAGAGAGGTCCTTAATCCAAGGAGCACCTTCAGTCTCTCTAGGGCCATATATTACAAATCTAATTTCCTGACTACCTTTGACATTTTCCGAAGCTCCCCACTTGAACCAAAACAGTAGAAACATCCACAAAATTACCACATTTTGGAGAGTAAACATTCCAAGGTATTTTTTAGAAGGCATGGGGAATCTTTTAAAAACGTAATTTTTTTGCCATAAGTGTTTGGAAAATGCGGAAAGAAAATTAATATTTTTTTTACACAAAGTCTTCAGTTTAATAAGATATATTTCACACACAGCATGGGCATACTTAGAATTAAAGCCCAAGCAAGCCTAGCCTACTGGTATGTGGCGTGCAGTTGTTCGCAGGGGATCGTTGGGACTGGTGTTTTGCCAGAAGGTAGACAGTCAAATGTGCAGGTGGGTCAGTTCAGGTGGCAGGCATGGACATGGTTGGCAAAAAGGTAAAGGATTGGTCCAGGCAGCAGGCAGAGAAATGTGGTCAATGAGCAGGCCGGGGTCAGTACAGGTGGCAGGCAAAGGCGACACTGCACTGTGGTGGTGATCAGAAACACTGTGGCTGGCTGCACACGTCTGGTGACCTTGGGACACGTGTACTGGTGATCAGAAACACTGTTGGCTTACACAGGTCTGATGACTTTGGGGACTAGCTTGGCAGCAATCAGGAACACTGTTGCCGACTTACACTGGTCTGATGATACTTGGACTGGTGTGGCGACAATCAGGGAAACTGTTGCCAACTTACACTGGTCTGATGATACTTGGACCGGTGTGGCGACAATCAGGGAAACTGTTGCCAACTTACACTGGTCTGATGATACTTGGACCGGTGTGGCGACAATCAGGGAAACTGTTGCTGGCTCACACTGGTCTGGGGACACTGTGACTTGTGTGGCGATGATAAGGAACACTGTTGCTAGCATACACTAGTCTGGTGACACTGGAACTGGTGTGGTGGTGATCAGGAAAACTGTTGCTGGCTGCACTGGTCTGGTGTGGGGGCAGTCACGATCACTGATCCTAGCTACACTAGTCTGGTGAAACTGTGACTGGTGCGGTGGCGATTGAAGACCCCGTGACTAGTTGCACGATTACAGTTCATGGACACGCAAGGCTAAAAATTATATAGTGAAACATTTCTGTCTGTTCTTTTTTCTTAACCTCTTCACATCGGCCACACATATATATGTGGCCTCTTGGTGTGTGGGCCTTGTGTAAACCACTTACCGTGCTGAGAGTACCCTCCCTGCATGCTCTCAGCACAGTAGCCGGCAGTTACTGGAAAGCTCCCGATGCATACTAGTGATCAGGAGCTTTCAGATCATGTGACAGCGAATCACAGTGGGCACATGACCTGAATGCCCACCTCCCAGCATTTAGAATCCTTAAAAGGCCAGGAGGCGGCTGGTGGGAAGGATTTAAAAGTCCATATAATCAACTTTACATTAAATTCCCAAAACAACATCTCCATGTATGTGGCTAAACTGCAACATCCACTGTTGTGTTGTCCCCATGTGAGGCCCACTACCATTCACTACATTCGCTCACTTCAGCTCCACTGACCTATATAGATAAATAGGTCTTTGTGCATTTTTATTCTTATATTATTTACTGCCTTGGTCGATAAAATAAAAAATAAAAAAAACCCAGTGGTTATCAAATATTACCAAAAGAAAGCTCTATTTGTGTGAAAAAATGATATAAACTTAATTTGGATACCGCGTTGCATGACCGCGCAATTGCCAGTTAAAGTAGCACAGTGCCAAATATAAAAAAATGGCCTGGTTATGAAGGGGGTAAAATCTTCTGGAACTTAAGTGGTTAAAAGAAAATTCATGAAAACACCTAAAAATCACTTTGCTCAAGTGTGATTACAGCTATAAACTGCATGGGGAGACGGTTAGAAGGTATGAATAGTAAAACGTATGAAACTAAAATGCATAGCAGCAATGAAGCACTATACTGTTTAAATCCAATGCAATGAAAAAAGCCTAATGCTCTTTCTGTTTTCAGAATGGCCTTCTCTTTATTTACAGCACACAAATTCATCCTGTTACTGAAAGGTCAAAATCCTTACCTTGAAAGGTAGAGATTAGGAAATCAAAAGCGGTATACAGTGGTAGATGTAATGTAAATTGTATAGTGTTAAGTAAATATGTATTTAACAAAGCAAATTCTGGGTAGGTTACGCTTTTTTTTTTTTTTTTTTGTTATGCTAGGTTATCCTATAAGAGATGCCTTTAACAAACAATTGTTTTATTACTTTGCCACGTGTGTCGGTGGGGCTCAGGGTAGTCATTATAATGCCTTTGGGATTGATATCATAAAATATAGGGGGATATGTCTTATCAATAACCGTTTCATATCTAACTGTCCATGAATGTGATATGTGCCACTGGAACCTACCATGGTCTTCTTTGACAGATAGGTGGCTCACTGCATACTTGAAATGAACACTTGGTTCATATTACTACATAGAGAATGCTATAATTGGCTATGGTCACAAAGAGATTTTTCAACACATGATTATTTCAATGTATTCTAACAATTGGAAGTGCTTATTACTACACATTTAGGCTGGGTTCACACTTGTCCAACAGACGGAAAGACATTGTGAGCACAAGTCGCATGACATCACCAAATCAATGTTTCCCTATGAGAGCCGTCTTAACTGGCCCGACACAAGTCAGTCCGACTTTGAAAAAGGTTCCTATACTACTTTGGTCCGACTTTGGTCCTACTTCAGCCCATTGAATATCGTTGAAGTAGGATCAAATTCGGATCCTTGTTCTGACCATCCGACTTTTGGCATCCGACTTGGTGATTACAGCCGCAGTAAAAGGAATTTATCTCACACTGGGATTGTTTTGATGGGTGAAAGGACAAGTCACTATCTCAAAGTCCTTGTTCATTCAAGTCAGATGGAAGTAGGACAGAAGTAGGACCGATGTTGCAGGGCAAAGTAGGATCAAAAGTCTGACTGTTTTTGTGCCGGATAATGTGAACCCAGCCTTACACAGTATAATTTTCTTTGATTGCTACAAACAATATTCAACACAAAAGCTTTTGCTTGAATCTATCAAGCTGTGTATGGCCATATAACTAAAACCAGTGTGAAAACAGATACAACTACTAATATATTTGCAGAACCAGCAGATGGCTGCCTCCTGAGTTTCCTTTTTGAGAAATTTGCACCAGGTCTGCATTATTGACTTTAGAGAAGTTTTCATTTTGACCACAGTTCTTTTCCTTTTTTTACATAAAAATACCTAAAATGTCATGTTTTTCACATACAGTAAATATCCATTGGCAGTTATAAACCTTTATAGGGACTTGTTTTATGTAACACAGTCCAACAAAATTCTTCTTTAGCACTTATATTGCCGCTGTAATCTTAGAAGCAAGAAAGGAAGATGTTAAAGTGGAGGGCCGCCGCCTGCCGCCGTTCCTTTAAAAATGAAAAGTCAGCAGCTACACATACAGTAGCTGCTGACTTTTAACTTGAGGACACCTACCTGTCCTGGAGTCCAGCGATGTCAGCACTGCCCACCGATCTTCAGATCGGCAGGTCGAGTGCTGCCGCCACCATTGAGGGTAAGGGAACCCGGACATGTAGCCATTCTGCCAGGTGCCTACTGTGCATGCGCAAACCGCTGCTGTGCTTTCCCATTGGCGGCGGTGGAGGAGTGGGGAGGAGGGAGCCCGGCTGCTGACGGCCCCAGCCCTGGGCTCCCAGATCCCAGATGTGTGGAAAGGTCACCTGTCACTTCCCCTCCCCCCCCCCCCCGAAAGGTGTCAATTTGACACCTGAGGGGGGGAGGGAATCCGACCAGTGGAAGTTCCATTTTTGGGTGGAACTCCACTTTAAGTTGGAACTAAACCCCAGTTCAACTGTTTCCCAAAACAGTTGCATTCAACTGTTAGCATTTCTAGTGTGCTGATTTCAGCTGAACTGTCAAGTCCTCAAATGGCTGGTTTCATAACTGATCGCAAGTAGGAAAAGCAAACAGGAGGGCGCACACACCTAACCTTACCAAAAGATTTTTTTTATACACACAAGCCAAATTCATACTAACAAATGAAGAAAGATACAAGCATTGTATTACACCAATCACAGGTCCGGTGATGGTGAAGTGTCTCCAAATCCAATGCACCACTTGATCAGCAAGCTGACACATTTTGGGGACATACCCCCTTCCTCCGAGCTAATCATATGTACTGCACCATGGCAACTGCAGATCGAACCAAAGCTAAGATGGCAGCGTTCTTGTAAAGGATACAAGGGTTTGGTTCCTCTCCAAATACTGTATACTGTAAATGTATTCTACTTTGCAGTGACAGTTTCAGGAAGACGGAGCTACACAGTATTGCAAATTATAGTACTGTATTCATTAATGGTAGCAATATTGACATTGTCTTAGTGTACCACAGTGTACCTGACTAGCAGAGTCAATTATCTGTATTAATCACTTTTTATTACAGCATCTTATTAGTAATGACATGCATGACATATTCAAAACCACTTTTGCTGTAGTGTTGGGGCATTTTTTATTGCTCATGGTCTGCTTTGAATGTAATTCTATTACATTATTAGGCAGTCCACCTAAGGCTGGTATATTAGTTTTAGGTAAAATTTAGTTTGGTATTTCAATTATAGATAAAATCTAGTGCTTGATTTATCAAGTGGCTTCTCATGAGGGCTTCAAAATCAAAGATCCTTGCCACAGTCCCTGGCTGTGTTCCAGTCCACTTCTCTGCTTACATGCTTCATAATATAAAATAAGTTAAAGTAAAATGTGTTTTAATATGCTAAAGGAACTGAGCAACCTGGCTGGGCAAGTACATACCTTTTCTTTTTATTTGTGCACCCGTAGTACCCTGAATCTTGGAGCACTGTCATTTTCAGTGTTTTACAATGGTGGCAGGGGTTGGGTCAGCTTTAGGCATGCGTTATTCTTGCAATGTCGTAGCCTTAGCATTCTGACAACATTACTTGCAGAGATATTGAAAGTAAGGTTCCTGAGAGGTGTAAACATTTGTATTGTTACATAAGAGTGAAATCTCCATTAACCGATGTAAACAAAATTGTAAATATTAATATATTTTAGTTAGATGTGAATATGTTTAAACCATTGATTGTTTTACTCCTTCCAGCTTCCCCATCATTGTTAAGCCAGTACACACGAGCCAAATATTGGTTGGTTCGCGAGAAACCAGACGACATTCAGCCTGTGTGTACAGCAGCCTGTCCAACAGAAGCTGGCCAAATGTCCAGCTTCTGTCAAAGATACATGACATAATAATATCTGCCCATTGGCATCCTATCAATGGCTGAGAGCCCTGACTGGTGTGTTCTGGTGGGGGGGGGCAGTCCCCTTGTCAGGACACAATAGCTCAGTGGGGAGATTGCTGTACTAACATCAAATAGTTAGTACAACAAGCTCCTCTCGAGCTCCTCAGTTATTTTCCGTTCTGCCCGCTGGGTTGAACGAAAAAGAAACTGATAGTGTGTACCTAGCTTTACTCTTTCTATTTAACCAGTTATGGACTGCCCACCGTAGATCTACTGCGGCAGGGCGGCCGCTCTGTGCCAGATCACGTACCTAGTATGTGATCTGGCACTTTTGGATCTGGGGCGTGCGTGCCGCCAGCGACCTGCTCCGGGTGTGATTGGACAGCGGGAGCCAATCAGCGGATCAGGCGGATGCGATGTCTGCCGAGACCCATGATCATTCAGGAGAAAGACAGAATGGCAGTCTGCCTATGTAAACAAGGCAGACCACCGTTCTGTGAGAGGGGAATGTGCTGAGCAGGAATACGGATCTTCACATTCCCCCAGTCAAAGCACATCCCGCACAGTTAGTAATCACTCATAGGGAACCCATTTAATCCTTTGATCACCTCTGATGTTAACCCCTTCCCTGCCAGTGACAGTGCATTTTTTTTAGCACTGATCACTGTATTAGTGTCACTGGTCCCCAAAAAGTGTCAAAAGTGTCAGGTGTCCGATTTGTCCACTGCAATATTGCAGTCCCACTATAAGATGCTGATCACTGCCATTACTAGTAAAAAAATAAATAAATAAAAATATACCATAGTTTATAGCCGCTGTAACTTTTGTAGAAGTTTAATTTTTTTTTTACATTTTTTTTGTTGGGAATGTTTCATAGCAGAAAGTAAATAATATTGTCTTTTTTTTGTATGTAGCGCAAAAAATAAACACAGAAGAGGTGATCAAATACCACCAAAAGAAAGCTCTATTTGCCGGAAAAAAAGGACACACATTTTATTTGGGTACAACGTCGCACACCCCCGCAGTTGTCAGTTAAAATAACACAGTGCTGTATTGCAAAAAACGGCCTTGTCATGAAGGGGGGTAAATCTTCTGGAGCTGAAGTAGTTAAAAGGCTTGGCCATTGGAGCAGCTTAATGTAAGCCATTGCCAGGTGTACTGATACCAGCCACAGCTTTACTTCAGTGACTTATTGTGTGATTTAACCACTCCATATGATTACCAACCAGCTATGCATCGCTGCATTTCCACCTCAGTCCCCTGTGATTTTCCAACTACAGAGGACTGACTACCCACGTATGGCTGTTAGTTACTTCAGTTGACCTGGTTACTATGTGTCTCCTTTGGCCCCACTGAACTCCAACATAGGTATGTCCCCCGAGGAGGCCTACCCAGGTGAAACATGTCAGGATTTTTGCCAGCCATGCCAACCAGGAGCTATATATGAGATAAAAACCCCTTTTTTTTAAAGTGAATTATACTGTATGTATTTGTGTTCATTGGTCAGTGCGTTATGTATTTTGATGTTGTTTATAATAAAATAATTAATTTTTATTATACTTAGTATCTTTTTGATATGATAGCACATCAAAGTTGCACATACTCTCCTTTTTGTTCTTTCATGTTAACTATGGGATGTGGTGCTGAAAGTCATTCTAATACACATGTATCAAACACAAGGTCCGTGGGCTGAATCTGGCCCACCAGGCCATTTCATGTGACCCTCGCACCTCTCCTGCATCTGCAGCACCCACTTTGCCTCTGCCCCACATTGTCTTACAGATACAACCAGCCCCTTGAGGGCAACCAAAATGCTGTTGTGGCCCACGATAAAATTGAGTTTAACACCCCTTTTCTAAAAGAAGCAGTGGCTGTGAGGTAAACCTGTACAGCACAAACTACATCCAGATACTGTTTGGAGATGGACAGAGGGATGAAAGAATGATGTATTGGTTGAGGTGGAAGACCTGGTCTAATAAAGTTTGATGTGATCTGATGTTATCTTTGTGCAACTTCCTGCTTCCCTATTGGAATCATAGAGCGTGTTTGGGCTCCCTTTGATCAGCACATGGCATTCCAGAGGCAGGAAATTTTCACACAGGCTTGGAGCAGTGACATGTCCACATGTCTGTTGGGAGTAGGAGGGGTTATACTGGGCTGGCCCATAATATCGATTTGTGTCCAATCCTCCTGTAGGCAGCAGTATAACCTGACTGTATCTGAAATCCTGTGTCCTGTAATAAAAAAGAAAAACCTTGTTGGGCATTTTTTCTAGCTTTGCCACATCTTCACAAATCAGTCTATTTGAATAAGCAACTATTACTTATGCGCTCCTTTGAAAAACATAAGAGTGTTTCATTTATGAACTGTGAAAGCAAAGGGTATCTGAATATTTATGTTTTTTGTTGATCGCTCAGTACAAGAGTGTGTTGTAACCTTTAGTTAAAGTAGCATTAAACCCAAAATGTATTATACTGCATCTTACCAATCATTAGATGCGGTGGCTGTACCTGTTTTCTTTTCTTTGGCCTTCCATTACCTTCTGTTTGCACCTGGTGATCTGACCAGTAGCACACCCCCTGTATTAGTGAGACACCACTATGAATGAACTAGCATAGAAAGCATAGCAGACAGCAACATTTCAGTCTGGGGGGAAAGTAGTGTTAAATATATTAGCAGATTTAAATACACTAACAAATTGAAGCCAAACTCCAGCTCACACTTTATAATCAGCTCCACCCCCTGCTAATGTTAAATGGTTTGTCTCGTCCATGTAAACTGATACATTCTGCTGGAGAGCTTATGCTTTTCCTGCCTGAATCAGCAGATGAAAATAGAAGAAATAAACCTAAAAAAAAAGGAATGCAGCCATCACATCTTAGAATTGGTAAGCTGCATTATAATAAATGTTTGCTTTTGGGTTTAATCCAGTACGTTGTTGCCATGCAGGATTTATCCAGCTGTCATTATTAAAAGATATATACTGCACCCTGCAGCAATACTAAGAGGTCCTGAATAATCGGTACACTCCATGTTTGCCAATCACGTTTTACAGAAAATTTCATTTTTATGTCCCCTCTAAGCTCCTTGTTAGTGGAAGAATACAGTACTCTCAATGCAATATTTTTAGAGCTGACACGTTACTTACGATTTTAGTGCAGACTGTGAGAATAATGCTAAGTTCTGTTGCCACGTCTCAGCAATGCTAAAAATGACACAAACAAACATAGGCATTGACAACAGTAAGTTACATGGATACTTCTATCACTCCATAACAGTCTCCGCATTGATACTATATGTATCGGATTAATTATGTTGAACTTCACCTTTCTGGTAAATTTGATTTCTCTCAGCTTTTATTGGGAGGCATAGGACACCATCCTGCTAAGTATGGGGTATAGCTGGCAGTGCCAGGAGATTGTACACTATGCAAAGCACAATCTAGTGGCTATATGTCTACATACACAGCAAAGCTCAGTTTAGCTCTGCATCTTATGGAGTTAGGGTTTCTTTCTCCATCTCTGCTGGATCAATACTTTGACTAGGATGGTCTCTGGTGGTCTTCCAAGGCGCCCTTCCTTCTCTTTTAAAGAGGAAGGCTGTCCGAGGCACTGGTCTTCCTTTTGACACAAGGTTGTGTTCTCCTTCCACCTTAAGAACATTGTGAACCTGTCTGTCTATTAGTGGCATGCACTAGATTTGGTCAAGACTGGACGACTTTATTTGGCAGCCACAGCCTCCCTTTTAAAAGACAGAATCTTTGTTTGTCGTTCCAGTTTGCCCTTGTAAGGCATACCCATCTCTGAATTTGAAAGCTTATTTCTTTCCTTCACTCCCTGTCAACTCTCATTCTACAGGCGGTCCCCGAGTTACAAACATCCGACTTACAAACGACCCCTACTTACAAGACAACAGGAAATGAGAGGAAATCTCCCCCTAGGAAGGGAAATTCACTCCTGTAAGAGTTATTATGGGAAAAAGGGGTCTCCATTGATGCTTTATCACCAAGGTTTGGTTCCACAACAACCCAAAATTTTCAAAATCCAATTATCTTTGGGACAGGAAGTGAGGTGACATCTTCTGAACAGAAGCATGGACAGCAAAACAAACATTACAGGGGTGTTAAACCCTCCCTATGCTATCCAAAAAGCTTAAAAACATTTTTTTTTTGGCTGAAGCAACACTTAAAAAATGTACCTGTTCTGACTTACAAGTAAAATTTGCACATGCCTTTCTTGTTTCTGAGGCCTTTTCCTGACCACCTCCCAAGCCTTGAATTGGTTTGTGAGGTTATCTATTAATGGGGCAACTAGTAGGAAGCTTAGAAGACAGGTACTAATCGAATTTGTTAAATGCAAAGTCAAGATTTGCATGGAATGTCAAGCTACTTAATGTTACTTTGTTACTCCTGAATGTTACTTTGACAAGTGGTAACCCCTGTTAATGCATAGCATCATCAGATGTGCATTTACAACCATCAGATTTGTGTCAGGTTTACTGTCAGTTATGCCAAGAAAAAAGCAATTTCATTTTTGTAAGTACTCTCTGTTCTCTTATGTTTGATTGTAAGTCCTGATATAATCATTGTAACACATGAGAATAGTCCAAATTATACTTGTTATTATAGACTAATTGTAGGCTAGGGGCAAGTAATATTGGGAATTTTGCTTCTGCTAAACATCAGCAAGAATCAGGATATTTTCCCATTCGGCAAAAACATCTTGCTGTAAATGAGAGGCAATAACAAGATGCTTTTAAGGATGCAGCAGAATTTAAATGGCTCCTGAGACTTAAGGGAAGCGTCTTTCAACTATTTTAAAACTGCTTTTGTGCAAATAACCGCAATGATAACCTTGCCTGTAACATATCCCTTTGTTATTAAGAAATGTATGTGATTGCAGTGTCAGCTCAGACATGATGTTCAATGGCTTTATTGCAAAGCAAAAAAGTAATGTTACACAGTGATGGGTCAGACATGACTTTGTTTGCAAACAAAGCTTTGTCACAAAGGGGTTGATTTAACCACTTCAGCCCCGGAAGGATTTCACACTTCAGGATCAGAGCACTTTTTGCGATTCGGCACTGCGTCGCTTTAATTGACAATTGCGCGGTCGTACAACGTTGTACCCAAACAAAATTTGCGTCCTTTTTTCCCACAAATAGAGCTTTATTTTGGTGGTATTTGATCCCATCTGCGTTATTTCTGATCGCCGCAATAAAAAAAGGGTGCCAATTTTGCAAAAAAAAAAAAACAATCTTTCTTACTTTTTGCTAAAATACAAATCCAAAAAAAAAAATATAAAACTTTTTTTTCATCCATTTTGGCCGATTTATATTCTTCCTCATATTTTTGGTTAAAAAATCGCAATCTGCGTTTATTGTTTGAAACAGAAGAGAGGAGGCGCTTCTAAGTGCAATATGCCAGTATACTTTATTAGAAAAAAGGTTAAAAACAATCACAAGATAACTTTGTAAAGAACACATCCAGCATCCAATACAAGGGGGAACCAAACGCTCATCCCATCCGACCGGGTGGTCCTTCGGGAACTATGGTCATCCAAAACGATCATTCGTCCTGCACGCTGTATGATGGAAGAAGCCGGCTTGCGGCGTGTAGGTCAGAAGGAGGCTGGGAGCACAAACACTCGGCACAGGCGGGATGGCTTCACAGTGGTGTGACGCGTTTCCTTGGCTGGCAGGCTTCAATGACGTGGGAGGCTGCACCACTTCGTCAGGCAGTTGGGGGTGTTTGCGCTCCCAGCCTCCTTCTGACATACATGCCGCGAGCTGGCTTCTTCCA
>BLSH010005370.1:313909-353164 GCA_018402905.1 Glandirana rugosa
AGGAACGTACCGATCGCAAGCCAGAACACACTGATCAGTGCTCGCAGCCTTTGTCTGCAAGCACTGATCTTTGCTGGACTTATGAATAAGTTGAACTTATGAACGAGCTCCCGAAACTGAACTTGTTTGTAAGTAGGGGACTTACTATACAGAGCAACTGGAGCATACAGGTTTATTTGTGGTGAGGGGAGTCACGTGTTATCCCCAAGACTGGCGAAATCCAAGAGGAAAAAAAATGCATGTCTGTATCTCTATAATGCAGATATATACGTTGTCTGACATCATTAACCAAGTGAAACAAGAGAGAAGGTTTGTACTGTTGAAAGGATACATTTTTACACAGGTATAACTAGGAAACTGTTTCTGGTAAAAAACAAAAAAGACATGTTGCTATGGCTGCACAGTTTGCTCCTAACTTAACAAACGGCTAGCCATGCAAGGAGCAAAAGAGCTTTTAATATGGACAAAGACCTGTTTTGCAAATGTACTACATTTTTACATGTTTGAACTTCCACCAAGCTGTTGAAGGAGGTTAGACCCTGGCACCAGGCAGTGGATAAGGTGTGCGCTCCTGAAATACAAGTCTTTTTGCTATACCTACATAGATCATTGAAATACTGTATATACAAAACTGAACTTGATTTTGATTGCTTGATCTGCAATTCTGCTGGGCTACTATTGTGATTCACACACTTCTGCGATACTGCATAGCCAGAAAGATGACTCCACTTTCTTTTTACTATTTCGCTGTCCAGTTTAACAACTTCTGATTCGGATTCACATAACATAGGTAATGATGGCACATCGGAAGATGCAAAGCTTAACCAGGAATTAGTGGTGGTGTCTTCTGGGCTAGGCAGTATGCCGCAAGATAATTACAAGCCTGGGTGAACATATTTTAGTGCAAATCTTTTAGTAAAATAACTCTCTTATACACTGATCAGTCATAACATAATGAGCCAACTTATTTTGAGTGGCTCCCCCCTTTGCCACCAAAACAGCCCTGGACCTCTGAAGGTATGCTGTAGTATCTGGCACCATGCCATCAGTAGCAGATCCTTTAAGTCCTGTAAGTTCCAAGGTGGGGCCTGAATGGATCGGATTTGTTTTTCCAACACATCCTACAGATGCTCGATGGATTGAGATCTGGAAACTCATTGTTGTGTTCCTCAAACCATTCTTGAATCTTTTTTGCATTGTGGTGGTGCACATTATCCTGCTGAAAGAGGCCACTGCTATCAGGGAATGCCGTTTCTATGAAGGGTTGTACTTGGTCAGCAACAATGTTTAGGCATGTGGTACATGTCAAAGTAATATCCACATGAATGGCAGGACCAAGGTTTCCCAGCAGAACATTGCTTCCCCCGGCTTGCCTTCTTTCCATACTGCATCCTGGTGCCATGTTTTCTGCAGGTAAACCATGCACACACCTGGCATGATGTAAGAGAAAACCTGATTCAAGCGACCAGGTCACCTACTTCCATTGCTCTGTGGTCCAGGTCTGATGTTCCCGTGCCCATTAAAGACACTTTTGGCTGTTCACAAGGGTTAGCATGAGTACCTGACTGGTCTGCGGCTATGCAGGCCCAAGCACAACAAATTACAATGCCCATTTTTGTTCTGCTTTCAACTTCAGGGACAACATGTTTACTTGCTGCCTAATATATCCCACTGACTTTCAGAAGCCATTGTAACAAGATAATCAATGTCATTCACTTAACATGTCAGTGATCTTAATAGTATGACTGATCACTGTACAGTCAGGTCCATAAATATTGGTACATCAACACAATTTTAATCTTTTTGGCTCTATACATCACCGCAATGGATTTGAAATGAAACGAACAAGATGTGCTTTAACTGCAGACTTTCAGCTTTAATTTGAGGGTATTTACATCCAAATCAGGTGAACGGTGTAGGAATTACAACAGTTTGTATATGTGCCTCCCACTTTTTAAGGGACCAAAAGTAATGGGACAGATTAACAATCATAAATCAAACTTTCACTTTTTAATACTTGGTTGCAAATCCTTTGCAGTCAATTACAGCCTGAAGTTTGGAACACATAGACATCACCAGATGCTGGGTTTCATCCCTGGTGATGCTCTGCCTCTACTGCAACTGTCTTCAGTTCCTGCTTGTTCTTGGGGCATTTTCCCTTCAGTTTTGTCTTCAGCAAGTGAAATGCATGCTTAATCAGATTCAGGTCAGGTGATTGACTTGGCCATTGCATAACATTCCACTTCTTACCCTTAAAAAACTCTTTGGTTGCTTTCGCAGTATGCTTCGGGTCATTGTCCATCTGCACTGTGAAGCGCCGTCCAATGAGTTCTGAAGCATTTGGCTGAATATGAGCAGATAATATTGCCCGAAACACTTCAGAATTCACCCTGCTGCTTGTGTCAGCAGTCACATCATCAATAAATACAAGAGAACCAGTTCCATTGACACTACCACCACCATGCGTCACTGATGAGGTGGTATGCTTTGGATCATGAGCAGTTCCTTTCCTTCTCCATACTCTTCTCTTCCCATCACTCTGGTACAAGTTGATCTGTTCCAGAACTGTGAAGGCTTTTTTAGCTGTTGTTTGGCAAACTCTAATATGGCCTTCCTGTTTTTGAGGCTCACCAATGGTTTACATCTTGTGGTGAACCCTCTGTATTCACTCTAGTGAAGTCTTCTCTTGATTGATGACTTTGACACACATACACCTACCTCCTGGAGAGTGTTCTTTATCTGGCCAACTGTTGTGAAGGGTGTTTTTCTTCACCAGGGAAAGAATTCTTTGGTCATCCACCACAGTTGTTTTCCATGGTCTTCTTTTGGTGTTGCTGAGCTCACCGGTGCGTTCTTTCTTTTTAACCAGTTCCACACTGCCTACCGTCTATTTACGGCAGCGGTGTGGACGCTGGCCGCGAATCGCTGTAAAAAAGCGGCAATCTGCGAATGGCCGCTAGGGGGCGCGCACGCGCCCGCCGCACTCCTGAGTGTGCCTGCGGCTCGGGCGGACCCGATGTCCGCTGGCGAGCCGCGATGAGCGGCCACAGGCAAAGAGCGGGGAACCGCCGATGTAAACATTGCAGTTCCCCGCTCTGTTAGTGAGGGCATGGGTGATGTACTGATCCCTGTAACTGGGATCAGTTAGATCTCTCATGCCCATGGTAGCCCAACCCCCCCCACAGTAAGAACACACCCAGGGAATATAGTTAACCCCTAGATCTCCCCCTGAAGGTTAACCCCTTCACTGCCAATGACATTTATACAGTAATCAATGGACATTTAAATTTCTGATCGCTGTATAAATGTCATTGGTCCCAAAAAAGTGTCAAAAATGTCCGACATGTCCACTGCAATATCGCAGTACCGCTAAAAATCGCAGATCGCTGCCATTACTAAAAAATTTAAAAAAAAACCCAGAAATGAATTCTCACCATCCGTAAACGCGGCCACTTTTGCGCAAACCAATCAATAAACGCAGATTGCGATTTTTTTTTTTATCACAAATATGAGGAAGAATATAAATCGGCCAAAACCGGTGAAAAAAAATGTTTTTTTATATATTTTTTTTTTTTGGATTTGAATTTTAGCAAAAAGTAAGAAATTTGGGTTTTTTTGCAAAATGGTCGCTATTCTTTTGTTTATAGCGGTGATCAGAAATGACGCAGAGGGGATCAAATACCACCAAAAGAAAGCTCTATTTGTGGGAAAAAAAGGACGCAAATTTAGTTTGGGTACAGAATCGCACGACCGCGCAATTGTCAGTTAAAGCGACGCAGTGCCGAATCACAAAAAGTGCTCTGGTCCTAACCTGGGAAATTCTTCCGGTCCTTAAGTGGTTAAGGGTGTTCCAAACAGTTGATTTGGCCACACCTAATGTTTTTGCTATCTCTCTGATGGGTTTGTTTTGTTTTTTTCAGCCTAATGATGGCTTGCTTCACTGATAGTGACAGCTCTTTGGATCTCATATTGAGAGTTGACAGCAACAGATTCCAAATGCAAATAGCACACTTGAAATGAACTCTGGACCTTTTATCTTCTCCTTGTAAATGGGATAATGAGGGAATAACACACACCTGGCCATGGAACAGCTGAGCAGCAAATTGTCCCATTACTTTTGGTCCCTTAAAACGTGGGAGGCACGTATACAAACTGTTGTAATTCCTACACCGTTCACCTGATTTGGATGTAAATACCCTCAAATTAAAGCTGAAAGTCTGCAGTTAAAGCAAATCTTGTTTGTTTCATTTCAAATCCATTGCGGTGGTGTATAGAGCCAAAAAGTTTAGAATTGTGTCGATGTCCCAATATTTATGGTCCTGACTGTATATATTACAACTGAATGTTTATCTGTTTGCCTGGAGTTTATTTCAAGTACTAAAAAGGCATACATTTCATTTTTACATAGTGACAACCTGTCATGTAATAGTAGCTAATAAGTGAAATTTGCCCATTCTAATCACAAATACAAGTGCCCATCTTCTTTTACATCCTTTTCTGCTTTCTATGAATGCTTGAATAAAAGACGTTGGCTTTGCTTTCTCAATTGGCCCTTCTTTCAGAAGGCTGATTGCCTAATAATCTGTAAATTTTTGGAAAACACAGCAACATTTCATGCTAAAGCTCCAGCCACATATATACTATATTGTCAAAAGTATTGGGATGCCTGCCTTTACACGCACATGAACTTTAATGGCATCCTAGTCTTAATCCATAGGGTCCAATATTGAGTTAGCCCCTTGCAGTTATAACAGCTTTAACTCTTCTGGGAAGGCTGCCCACAAGGTTTAGGGTCGTGTCTATAGGAATGCTTTTTACCATTCTTCCTGAAGCGCATTTGTGAGGTCAGGCACTGATGTTGGACAAGAAGGCCTGGCTTGCAGTCACAGCTCTAATTCATCCTAAAAAGTGTTCTATCGGGTTGAGGTCAGGACTTTGTGCAGGCCAGTCAAGTTCCTCCGCCCCAAACTTTATGGCCCTTGCTTTATGCACTGGCGCGCAGTCATGTTGGAACAGGAAGGCACCATCCCCAAACTGTTCCCACAACATTGGGAGCATGAAATTGTCCAAAATGTCTTGGTATGCTGATGCCTAAAGAGTTGCCTTCACTGGAACTAAGGGGCCAAGCCCAACCCCTGAAAAACAACCCAACACCATAATCCCCCCTCCACCAAATGATTTGGACCAGTGCACAATCTGGGATTTCGATAAGGCCCCTGCCCGCAAACCCTCACAACCATCGGCCAGGTTTGTGGGGAAGAGGCCCTTGTCCTCATTAACATAGGGGCAAGGTGCTTTGAGGTGGGTTGTTGAGGGCATGTGGCCTGGTATGGTTCAGGAAGGGGGGGCTGTTGGCTCATCCCCCTCCCTTTCCTAGCCTGCCAAGCTGCATAAGGGTCTGGTATGGATTTTGGGGGGGACCCCCACACCATGTTTTTAAAAAAATGTTGGTGTGGGAACTCCCCTCAAAATCCATACCTGACAGCTGATGAGTCATCTGTTGTTAAGGATGCAGCGGCCAGTTAATGCAACCAGCTAATGTTAAAGATGCCAGTGGCCACAGGCTCCAAAGATTTACATCTGAACCACATCTAAATCGCAGCTGATCTGCTGAACAGCTGCATTGGAAATTCTCAGTGAAACCTGAGGGGAAATTCGCACCGGACATGTGTAAACCTAGCCTAATAAAACGTATTGGTTCTTTACCATTTTACCATTTAAACACGCTGAATGTTTATATCATTTTTAAAAATTAAGAGTCTGTCTAGAATACTAGATTTTGTTTCTGGTTGTGTAAAGTAATAGCTTTTACATTTAGTATTATATTGACCCGTGAACTCATGTTGCCTATAGGCAATATGTTTACTTATGTAATGTTTATTTGACTACATTGAGTACAGAAAGTGTACCTAGTGATTGGTTGTTAACATAATAGAGGCTTTGTGTACATATCCAAAATATTACTGGTTCATCATCCAGTTTTTGTAAGTTTAAATAAAATAAATGTGAAAAACTGTTCCAATGAATGATTGTGCATATTTAGCTGTTTACATCTGTATAATGTTTAGGCCCCTGGTGTTGTCATTATGATACCTGCATCTATGAGCCATTGTACCATGATGAAAGCATATTTAAACCCGGAAACAAAAATTGTAAAATTTTCAGCTTATTAGCTCTTTATTTTCACTTGGTGTTCACTGCACTGTATCTACAGGGGAGCAGCATTGCCCCCTTGTCTTCTCTTCTGATGTGAACTACAAATATGTATTCCTTCCTGTGCAGACCCAGCCTCTTGCCTACTGACTATGGGTCCTGGCTTTTGAGGGGGCTCTATTCTTGGAAGTTGTGTGCTTGGGGGAGCCTTAAAGTGGCCTTGCTTCAAGATTCATGTCCATGTCTCCCCAAACACACACAGACTCTGGGAATCTAGGACCAGGATACAGATTTGGGGCCGTTGTGCCGAAACCAGCAATGACTGCTTTAGACTGTGAGACTCAGAGTAGATGTTACTAACATCAGCTCTCCTGCTATGATCTGTTTACCAATATGTCTTTCTCCCATTGTATAATTTCCCCATTGTGTGCCTCCAAGGTGTGAATACCCATTGTTAATTGAGTCACCTATTGTTTCTGCTCATCTCTTGGAGATGTAATTAATATTGTGTCCACTTTACCTTGTTATCAAACCATTGTAGGATGTTATGTGTTTATGCTTATGATAATGTGTAATGTACTTTGTGTATCCAGGGTTGTGGGCCTATTGTCGGACAGTTTGAGCATCTAAGCTTGTTTAAGTGACCCGGTGTTAATTAGTTCATGTTAATTAGATCACTCACTGTCACCTATTTGTTACTAGATGTGGATTAGCATACTGTTTATGTCGGCTGTTCATTACATGTGCTAATTATCTAGGATAATGTGATCAAGCTCTTTCTTGCATGGTATATATTCTGTGTGAATTTACAATAAAGTCAGTTCGAGTTCCACTTTGCACCTAAGCTAGTTTCGTCTAGATCTTGGGTGCTCAGATCTAATACTTGGTTTCTGAGTCCAGACTGGAGGAAGCTATATCTTGACGGAAGCACCCAAGCTGGGTGCTGGATGATTCCATCACAATCCTCTCATCTCCTCTTCTGCAAAGAGTGACATTGCTTTTTAATTAACAGAAGATACTGAGAAAGCTGATACTATTGTTTGAGATTTCAGTTCAGCACACGGGAATTAACGCAACATTTCTGACAGCACAGGCAGGTGTTTTGTGCTCATAGAAAATGTACTTAGCCTTAAAAAAGAAAATAAATGCTGTCACCAGAATTGTCGCACTAACCAAAATGTATTAAACTACTAAATGTTATTGGTACTCCAAAATATATAAATTGTGCAACCCATAAAAACATTTGAAGGGTTAGTTCACCTTACTATTAATCTTTGTGTAATAAAAGAGCTCCAGTATTTAAAAAAAGAAACTTTGTGAATGGAGAAATTGATCTTAATTTAACCACTTAAGTCCTGGAAGGTTTTACCCCCTTCATGACCAGGGGATTTTTTGCTATTCGGCACTGTGCTACTTTACCTGGTGATTCCGCGTTCATGCGATGCTGCACCCAAATGAAATTTATATAATTTTTTTTTACTCAAATAGAGTTTTCTTTTGGTGGTAATTTATTACCACTGGGTTTTTTTTTTTATTATATAAACGGGAAAAAAACAACATTTTGAGAAAAGAGAATATTTTTTTACTTTCTGCTATAAAACATGTCCAATACATTTTTCAACAATCAAATTTTGTTATAAATTTAGGCCAAAATGTATTCTGCTACATGTCTTTGGAAAAAAAGTGCATATTGATTGGTTTACGTGAAAGTTATAGCATCTACAAATTAAGGTGTGTATATATACTGGAGTTTTCTTTTTATACTACTAATAGCAGTGATCATCGACTTACAGTTGGACTGTGATAGTGCAACGGGCAATCTGACACTAACATCACCAGTAGCACTAATACAGTGATCAGTGATAATGCTATACACTGTCACTGTACTAAAGATATTGGCTGGGAAGGGGTTCACATCTATGGGCAATCAAAGGCTTAACTTTGTTGTGTGCCTAACAATGTGTAATGTGTGCTGCTTTAACTAATACGTGTAGCTGTGTTTTCAAATACACAGCCACATTGCTGCTCTGTGTACAGAGCCCTGTGTTTTTGGTAAACACAGGGCTCTGTAATGTGATTCGTGTGCCCCCTACCTGGAAATATTGTATCACGTACATGGATGTGATCTGGCACAGCGGGCTGCCCTGCTGAAGTAATAAGGTGGTTGGCAGTCAGCTAGTGGTTAAATGATATACCTGCAAGCTATGTGCAATTTCCCTGAAGCCTGGCCAAACAGTTACCATTCAGAGGCATCTGCCTGCTTCTGCATTGAAGCCAGGATGTGTATTTTGTTGAGCATGCCCCCAATAGCACAACGGTAAGCACGCTTCCACTTTCACTCAACTTCAAATGCGCAGTGTGCACTTCCTCCCCCTGTCGCAGCAGCAGCTGAGCGCAACACTGTTATGACAGGGGAGGGAAAGCACACTGCGCTTGTGCAGTTGTGTGAAAGAGGGAGAGTGCTCGTTCCTGTGATGCTTGGGGTACGCTGAATGGATCACACGATCTAGCTTCTGGAGGATGGAGGATGTCTCTGAATGGTAGTCTTCTGAGC
This sequence comes from Glandirana rugosa, assembly GCA_018402905.1. NCBI lineage: Eukaryota > Metazoa > Chordata > Amphibia > Anura > Ranidae > Glandirana > Glandirana rugosa. Next base: position 322,617 of record BLSH010005370.1, read on the forward strand.
AACCTTCATGGAAGTGGTGCTTGGCCTACGGGTTTATCCTTTAAAATAAACTCAATTTTCTCTGCTGTTCAATGTTTTTTTTTTTTACTAGGAGCACAGTATAGTTTAATAAAAAGATGAACTAACCCTTTAAAAATTGTTTCCCCAAGAGTAAAAGAATGTGGCAAATCATCAATTCATAAATTATATACAGTCATATAAATGATTAAGTACACCCTGTGGAAATTGTTGACTTTTTCAAAATATTTCAAAAGGCAAACATTTGATCTGTGTTCAAATCGTGCCTACAGATAAAGGCAATATACGTGAATAAAAACACAAGAAAAGGTACCCTCCAATCCTTTATTCAAGAAGTTATCAATAGATGGAATGGTATACCGTGGAAATCACAGTTACACCCTTGACATCTGAAGCTGGCATTGCTCCCTGTAGCAAAAATTACTTTTTGTACGCATATATATCTTACCACCAGTTACTGACATTGACGGAGTGAAATTTTTCACCATTTTCTCTGTGCAGAAATCCATCTGTTGCAAGGTTTTTCTGTTTTTTCTTGTATTAACTGCATGCTCTAAATCCCAGGATTCTCATGGAATGAGGGCTTTGACTTGGATAGTCAATAGCCCTCTATTTCTTCTTTTTGGGTCATGGGTGGATTTTTGCTAGTGTGCTTCAGTTTATTATTGTGTTATTGTGACCCATTTCTGGTTCAACAGATGGGTAAAGATGGTCTCACATTCTCATCAAACACACTTTCATAAGATGTAGAAAATATATAGTTGACTCAGTAACTGCAATTTGCCCAGACCCAAAAAGCAGCAAAGAAATCCAAATCCATAACCTTTTCAACAATGTGCTTCACTGGAGATATGAGGTTCTTCTCCAGAAATTCTGTCTTTGGTTTCACTGCTGTCACTGTGACCAAACAATTCTATCTTTTGGCTGAAGAGCCAACAGAACACTGTTTTGGAAACCTTTCGTCTTTGCATATAGGCTCAATCGTAATCTTGCCCTAATGTTTTGTTTGGACCACAAAGAGTTTTTCTTAAAGTGGAAGTAAACCCTCCTATTGCTTTCAGCCAAGGAAGCTGCCATCTTAGCCTCTGTTTAATCCGCAACTACCATGATGCTGCACGTGATCCATTATGACACCAGCCATTGGATGGTTTGACAGTTTGGTTGAGAGCACAACCAATGTGACAGCTAGCATTTCCGGCATGCCGAGAATATTAACTGTTTTTTGAAACTATCAAATCAATGGGTTTGCTTCTGCTTTAACACACCTCTCATGCAGGCAGAATTGGTGCAGTTTCTTTCTGATTGTAATTTATGAACTTTGACCCTAACAGTTCAAGAGTTACCTGAACACCCCTTGATGACATTTGTGATTCTGTGAGACTCATGTTAGCATCAGTCAGGTGTTTGGCTGAATTGTCTAGGCCAGCCAGATCTGGATAAATCAGCAGTCATTTGAAATCTATGCCACTTATAGATTATTTTCCTTACAGTGGAATGATTGATTTTAAATCATTTGGTATTCTTTTTAAATTCTTTGTTTCTGAGCACCTTAGCTCCATTGGCTTTGGCAGTATAGTGATACATTGGCACCTCACCACCCTTCATAATGGATTGCTAGTGTAAACTGATTTTCTTATAATTACTGGAGTGCATGCTGCAGCTGATTTTGAGTCATAATAGATGTACCTGAAGGCTTAAAGGATAAGTTCACCTTTCATAATATGTTACATGTTATGCAAATCCTTCTCTAATTGGACAAGATGGAGAGATGGGCTGGTGACACCACTCGCTCCACCACGTCCAATCAAAGAATGCATTTCATTTAGAAAATGGAAAGCATACTCTGAATGACAACCATGTTGAGCAGTTGACCTCCTGTGTGCAGAATGCAACTCGGCAGGCATTCTGTGCAGGACCCGGAAGAAAGTGGAGATAACTGGAGTAATGCTGTCTACGTCAGTGATTGCCAGCTTCCAGGGGCATTAGCCAGGTATAGTATGTGCATTGGTCCAAGATACAGTTGAGGTGTGAATGTAGCTACCCTAAGACAGGCAATGTGTTCCTGGTCGATCAGCAGATGAAATAAAGAAAAAAAAAAAGCTTAAATAAAGAAAATAATGCTGCCACCACATCAAATGATTGATAAGGTACAATATACTATTTTTTTGGGGGCTTAGTTATGCTTAAGTTCTTGTGCAGCTGGAGAAGGATCCAGGAAAATTTTATAACTCAATGCATTCCCTGATAACCTATTTGATTTTCAAAATTTGCAGACATTTTACATATTTGATGGTTAATAATTAAAAGTTGGTTGATGCTATCACTGCTCCTGATTTGGATGATGGTCACCACAGGCAGCTTATTGCATTTTTCAGTCTATTAAACTCTGTTGACTATACATTTAGTATGACCTCAGGGTTGCTACCTCCCCAGACTCCCTTCTAAAAAGTGACAATGTTATCCAGTGGCCAAATCAGCCTTAGAAAAAAAACCTGTCCTCAAATAATTACTAATTGGACCTGTCAGTAAGCAAAGTAAATCAGTTCGTTTAGAGACACTGTTAGCTGTCACATAGAGGGGGATATATGCCTGTTTGTCACAGTAATAACATAAAAATAAATAAAATGGAATAAGTAAACCAAAAATCATAGATTTACACATGCAGTACTATAACAAGTATATAAATATTTCGGCATATGCCAATTTTTTTTAATATCCCATACCCACGTTTTACAAATGCACACAATTTTCTAGATCCCTGTGTTATGACTAGCTTTATACAGTTTTACTTGTTACATGTCACTGGAATTTTGTGTTTTATATTCTATCAGATGCATCTAATAACAGGCGTTTTGTAATTTCTAATAAAATGACAAGTTTGACAAACATTTGTAGGAGTTTTGTGGCATGTAAAAAAACATACTATCTTTGAATTCTTTAGTGGTTAAAGTGGTTGTAAACCCTCACATATACCCAGTGAGGTTAACAGCCTCAGATGATACATTGAGATTAAACAAATCCTCCTACATATGTTTTGCTTGTTTATCTGCAATCTTTTCTTCCCTACTCCCCTTCAAAATTGCAGAAAAGTGTTAAAATCTTTCTTCATCTGTCAGGAGCACAGAGGAGGGGGTGGAGAGACTACAGTAACAGTGTGTGCTAGCTGATAGGAGGAAGGGAACACACCTCCTTTACACAGTTACACAGTTGTTCTGCTGAGCTCATGCTGATAACAGGAAAGAAGCACCAGAGAGAAACAACACTTAGAGCTTTGGAGAGAGATAAGTAAACACTACAGATATATGTGCTTTGCTCAGATAACTTGACTGAGGTTTACAACCACTTTAGTGTTTTATTGGTACACATGAAAATATGCAAAACTGAGTCACCTAGGGTAGAAAACATCAGTATAAATATGGTATAAAATAAATTAACCGCTTAAGGACCGCCCCACGTACATATACTGCAGCAGGGCGGCCCCCAAAGTGGAGTTCCACCATTTTCAAAGTCAGCAGCTACAAAAAGTGTAGCTGCTGACTTTTAATAATCAGACACTCACTTGTCCCATGGTCCAGCGATGCGGCCGTCTGCTGCCTCACTCCTCTCCCACTTCTCTGTGCTGCACCGGCATAGCAAGTGTGGGCGCCCGGCTTTGGCAATCTTCTGGGACCTGTGACGTGTACCAGAAGATTGCTGGGAGGGAGGGGGAGAGGTGAACGTCCTTCCAGCTCCGCGGCGACAGGAGAGGAAGTGGGAGCTGAATACCTGTAAAAAACAGGTATCCGCCTCCCCCACCCCTAAAAAAATTACATGCCAATTTTGGAATGTCAGGGAGTCACCTTCACTTAAAGCGGAAGTTCCACCACTTCCTGGTCTGTAGCGCGCGTCGCCGGACACCCGCTCCCACAATCCTTCAGAGAGAGAGGAAGAATGGCACTCTGCCTATGAACAGCAGAGCGCCCCTTCTGCCAGAGGGGAAAATGGAGATCTTGTGTTTCTTCTAAGCAGAAACCTGGATCTCTGTTTTCCTTTAGCCAAAGCACATCCCCCACAGTTAGAAAGCACCCCCTTGTGACACATTTAACCCTTTGATTGCCCCTGATAACCTTTTCCCTGCCAGTGTCATTATTACAGTGACAGTGCTTGTTTTTTTTTTTAGCACTGATCACTGCATTGGTGTCACTAGTCCCCAAAAAGTGTCAGTGTCAGATTTGTCTGCCGCAATTTTGCAGTTCTGCTAAAAATTGCTGATCCCTGCCATTACTAGTAAAAAATATAAAAAAAAAATAAAAAGTCCCTAAATCTATCTCATAGTTTGTAGATGCTATAACTTTTTTGCAAACCAATTAATATATGCTGATTGGGATTTTATACATGTAGCAGAATACATATGGGCCTAAATTGATGAAGAAAGTTTGATTTTTAAAAAAATTTTTTTGGATATGTTTTTCAGCAGAATGTAAAAAATATTGTTTTTTTTTTTAAAAAAATTGTCAGTTTTTATTTGTTCATAGGGCAAAAGAGATAAAAACCGCCAAAGTGATCAAATACCACCAAAAGAAAGCTCTATTTGTGGGAAAGAAAGGACATCAATTTTATATGGGTACAGCATCGTACGACTGCGCAATTGTCCGTTAACCTCCTTAGCGGTTATCCCGAGTGTGGCTCAGGGTTAATTTTTAATTACCAATAGCGGTAACCCTGAGTCACACTTGGGATCGCATCGCAGGATCCAGGCAAAGTCACTTACCCTGTCCCCTGGATCCTGCGATTTCCCCCCGCTCTGTCCTCCGGCGGAATCTTAGCCTGATGCCTCTGGATTCCGAGCTCCGTTCCCTGCGAGCGTCGCACCACATGGGGGCGGAGCCCGGCGGCAAATTCAAAAACTGAAACATACAGTATACAGTACATACAGTACACTGTAATCTGTAAGAGTCCATTACTGTATCAAATCATTTCACATCCCTTTTGTCCCTAGTGCTTTATCCAGTGCCCTGCATGCACTTTTATATTATATATGCCATTCTACCTTCCTGGAAACTTGAGAATGTCCATGGCATCCAAAAAGCGTCAAAAGCGTTTTTGGACCATCTAGAAAACACCGATAGTAAATAAGAATCATTTGCAGAATTGAGTGATACTGATTTGTGATGAAATTTATCATCAGACACTGAAAGTGACGACAGCGACAATTCTGCAAATGAGCAAATTTCAGTGTTTTGATTTGATTACATTATTGAATACATTTTATTATTATTATATTATTATTATATTAATATTTTTGAGAATTATCTATAGTTATTTATTATATTATAATTTATGATTTCGTTGTTTGAAACTTTCATACCCTTATGGCTACTAGACTCTTGTTTGTACAGATTTAAGTGAGTTATTCCTAAGAATTACAGGCCTACAATATAAAACACCAAATTTCTATGCAAAACAATGTACCGCTTTGAGACGCAAAAATCGGACATAATCATACCGCCAGGGAGGTTAAAGTAACGCAGTACCAATTTGCAAAAAATGGCCTAGTCAGGAAGGGGGTAAAACCTCCCGGAGCTGAAGTGGTTAAACTTGTTACAAGAACAATTTACAGGTAGCAACAAATTTAGTATTAGGAGAACTATAATAGTCAACAGCAACTGAAAGCAATGCACAGACTGTTCTCTAATAGTACAGTATCATTTTTACTGATATAGTACAGTATCATACTCACATATAGACGTCTCATGAATACGCATAATTATAATAAACCTGATTTTTTTCTTGGTTGCTGGAAAATAAACAATGAAAGGGAAAACTTTGAGTGACATGTAGAATTTTATAATTGGAGGAAGTAAAAGTATGTGGTATCTCAAGAGGAAGCAATTACTGTTTTCATGCTAGTGTACTTCCTTTGTTATTTTAATAAATAAACACGTATAAATAAGTAAATTTTAGATCCTGGTTTTCCTGTAGCTTTATGAAATATTTCTAATACTGTGGTTTTTTTTGTTTTTTGTTTTTAATCAAAGTACTACATGGTTCTAGCGTTAATCAGTGCTTTTGTGCATCTGGAGACTCAAGGGCTTATCCAGTATAAAAGTGCTAGAAGCAAAGGTTGGTTCCCATAGCAACTACTAACAATCCATTGTGCACTGGTCTATCTATGGTTAAAGTGAAGCTAAACCCCTTAAAAGCCAAGGAAACTTCCACCTAAGGCTGGCCATAGATTATCATTATTTTTCTTGCTGATCAAAAAAAAAACTGGTTCCCACATCCACAAAAGTGATGTAGATGGAGGAATCCTCCCTGCTGTGCAGCCTCTGATCGAATGAAAGTTTTCCAACAGTCCCATTGGAACAGCCACTGATGGATCAAAATTCAGTCCCTGCAGAACCAGATAAATTTTCGAACTATCTATGGCCAGCTTTACCTCTGTTTGATCTGCAGTTGCCATGGTGCAGCATATGTGATCAGTTATGACACCAGCCATATGATGGCTTGAAATTTCAAGTTGTAGCAAAAGCGGGGGTTCATTATCCTGACTGGACGTCTATTGACGTCCTCAGGATAACCCTCGATCGCACGCCCATGGGGGCGCACATCTCGGCGATCGGCGGTGCCGTGGGTCAGTCTGACCCACCACATTACCGACCGAGGTAAAAGGCTTCCATCAGACCAATCACAGCTGATCACAGTGTAAATAGGAAGAGCCGTTTATTGGCTTTTCCTCTGCTTAGGTCTGCTCTCCTGACGGGGGGGGGGGGGGTTGCGCTGAACATTTATCAGTGCAGCCACCCTCAGGATCGCCACACTGGACCACCAGGGACACCATAAGGAGGCCACCCAGGAACACCAGGGAGACAATCAGAAGGCCACCCAGGGACCACCAGGGAGCCCCCACTAGACCATCAGGTAAGGGCAATACAGTGAACTGTAGGGATGGCACTGTGCCCATATGTGATGCCTGCCAGTGCCATCCCTAACAGTGCTATATGCACCAGTGCCCAGCAGTGCCACCTATCAGTGCCCAGCAGTGCCACCTATCAGTGCCGCCTATCAGTGCTGCTTATCAGTGCCGCCTATCAGTGCCCATCAGTGCAGCATATATGTGCCCTATCATCAGTGCATCCTTATCAGCGCCACCTCATCAGTGCCAATCTGTACTGCCTCATCAGTGCCCGTCAGTCTAGCCACATCAGTGTACGTCAGTGATGGAGAAAATGTACTTATACAAAGTTTTGTGACAGAAACAAAGAAACATTTTTTTTCTTTAAATTTTCGTTTTTTTGATTTGTAGCGCAAAAAATTAAAACCACAGGGATGATCAAATACCACCAAAAGAAAGCTCTATTTGTGGGAACAAAATGATAAAAATCTTGTTTGGGTACAACGTCGCACGACCGCGCAATTCTCATTCAAAGCGCAACAGCACTGAAAGCTGAAAATTGGTCTGGGCGGAAAGTGTTCTAAGTGCATGGTATTGAAGTGGTTAAAGTGAGAGTAAACCCTCCTATCGTTTTCAGCCAAGGAAACTGACATCTTAGCCTCTGTTTAATCTGCAACTGCCATGATGCTGCACATGTGTTGCACACCTTTGTTTACTACTACTACTACTACTACTACTACTACTGATTGGTCATAGCGACCATATGGTACAAGGTCAGTGACATCACAGATCACACTACTGCACAGCATCGGGGCCTTGCATGAGTGGCGAGAACAGGAGGATGTACCGGTTTGTCCTCCTGTATCAACAAAGCTCTCACCCAGCTGTATGTGTATACTGGCCTGATGGAAAGTGGTTAACCGGTTCCCCACCGCGCGCCGTGTTTTTACGGCGGCAGTGGGGGAGCCCTGCGCGAATCGCCGTAAATAAGCGGTGATTCGCATTTTGGCCACCAGGGGGCGCGCGTGCGCACCCGCCGCACTCCTGAGGAGTGTGCCCGCAGCTCGGGCGGACCCGATGTCCGCCGGCGAGCCGCGATAAGCGGCTACAGGGCAAAGAACGGGGAACCGCCGATGTAAACACGGCGGTTCCCCGCCCTGTCAGTGGGGCATGAGAGATCTACTGATCCCTGTCACTGGGATCAGTTAGATCTCTCATGCCCATGTTAGCCCAACCCCCCCACAGTAAGAACACACCCAGGGAACACAGTTAACCCCTAGCTCTCCCCCCAGGTTAACCCCTTCACTGCCAATGACATTTTTACAGTAATCAGTGGACATTTAAATTTCTGATCGCTGAATAAATGTCATTGGTCCCAAAAAAGTGTCAAAAATGTCCGACATGTCCGCTGCAATATCACAGTACCGCTAAAAATCGCAGATCGCCGCCATTACTAGTAAAAAATAAAAAAAAAATAAAAACCCCAGAAATGAATTCTCATCATCCGTAAACGCGGCCACTTTTGCGCAAACCAATCAATAAACGCCGATTGCGATTTTTTTTATCGCAAATATGAGGAAGAATATAAATCGGCCAAAAACGGTGAAAAAAAATTTTTTTTTATATTTTTTTTTTGGATTTGAATTTTAGCAAAAAGTAAGAAATTTCGGTTTTTTTGCAAAATGGTCGCTCTTCTTTTGTTTATAGCGGCGATAAGAAATGACGCAGAGGCGATCAAATACCACCAAAAGAAAGCTCTATTTGTGGGAAAAAAAGGACGCAAATTTTGTTTGGGTACAACGTCGCACGACCGCGCAATTGTCCGTTAAAGTGACGCAGTGCCGAATCGCAAAAAGTGCTCTGGTCCTAAAGCTGCAAAACCTTCCGGGGCTGAAGTGGTTAAAGAAGCTGCTAATTAACCCCTTAATGACTAAGTCAAAATCTTAACCCCCAAATCCAACTTTGTGCTAGTAAACTGTACATATCATTGCAATTACTTAGTATATCCATCCAGTTGGATTATGCTTTGTTTTTATCAGGACAGATTGAGATGGGGATATCTCCTGATTTAGTTTTATTAAAACTACTTATACTGCATCAGCAAGGTCTCTCCCATGAAAAGCTTTCAAAGCAGCCTGGGATGCAAGATGTTCTGTGCAAGCTCTTTTGAAGAATCACAAAGAAATGGTCAATGTTGAGGACCATAGATGCAATGGTCAGCCATGGAAAGACATATCATACTTACTTCCCTTTGACACTGGAAGATGTCCAGCAGTGCCATCAACACAGACCTGACAGAAACCAGTGGGACCCAGGTACACCCATCTACTGTCTGGAGAAGTGTGGCCAGAAGAGGTCTTCATGGAAGAATAGCGGCCAAAAAGCCATACCTCCAATATGGTTATTCGGCCAAGCAACTCAACTATAAAAGAAAACATAGGAACTGGGTGCTCTGGACTGATGAGTCTAAATTTTAAATATTTGGTTGCAGCATGAGGCAGTTTGCCTGCTGAAGGGCCGGAGAGTGGTATATTAATGAGTGTCTCCAAGCAACAGTGAAGCAAGGTTGGAGCTGCATTTCTGCGAATGGAGTTGGAGAATTGGTCAGGATCAATGGTGTCCAAAATGCTGAGAAATACAGGCAGATACGTATCCATCATGCCATACCATCAGGGAGGCGTGTGATTAGCTCCAATTGTTTTCAGCAGCAGGGCAACAACCTCAAACATACAGCCAATGTGTTGAAGAAGAACAAGGAGTCCTGGAAGTGATGGTTTGACCCCCCACAGAGCCCTGATCTGAACATAATTTAGTCTGTCTGGGATTACATGGATAGACAGAAGTATTTGAGGCAGCTTACATCCACAGAAGATCTGTGGTTAGTTGTCCAAGATGTTTGGAACAACCTACAGTGCCTTGAAAATGCATTCATACCCCTTGACATTTTCCACATTTTGTCATATTACAACCAAAAATGTAAATGTATTTTATTGGGATTTTATGGGATAGGCCAACACAAAGTGGCACATAATTATGAAGTGGAAAGAAATTGATAAATGATTTTCAAAATGTTTTACAAATAAATATCTTAAAAGTGTGCAATGCATTTATATTCGCCCCCCTTTACTCTGATACCCCTAACTAAAATCTAGCGGAACCAAGTGCCTTCAGAAGTCACCTAATTGGTTAATACAGTCCACCTGTGTGTAATTTAATCTCAATATAAATACAGCTGTTATTTGAAACCCTCAGAGGTTTGTTGAACAAAGAGCATCATGAAGACCAAGGAACAAACACGACCGCTCAGGGATAAAGTTGTGGAGAAGTTTAAAGCAGGGTTAGGTTATATGCCAAGCTTTGAGCATCTTACAGAGCAGTGTTCAATCCATCATCCCAAAATGGAAAGTGTATGGCACAACTCCAAACCTACCAAGACACCTAAACTGACAGGCTGCAGCATTAATCAGGGAAGCAGCCAAGATCCACAGCTCAGGTGGGAGAATCTGTCCACAGGACAACTATTACTCATGCACTCCACAAATCTGCCTTTATGGAAGAGTGGCAAGAAGAAAGCCATTGTTGCAAGAAAGCCATAAGAAGCCTCGTTTGCAGTTCATGAGATGCCATGTGGGGGACACCGCAAACGTGGAAAAAGGTGCTCTGGTCACATGAGACCAAACTTTTTGGCCTAAAAGCAAAATGCTTTGTGTGGCGGAAAACTAAGCCTGCACATCACCCTGAACACACCATCCCCACTGTGAAACATGGTGGTGGCAGCATCATGTTGTGGGGATGCTTTTCTTCAGCAGTAAAAGGGAATCTGGTCAGAGTTGATGGGAAGATGGATGGGGCCAAATACAGGGCAATCTTAGAAGAAAATTAGAGTCTGCAAAAGACTTGAGACTGGGGTGGACTTTCATCTTCCAGCAGGACAACGACCCTAAACATACAGCCAGAGGTACAATGGAATGGTTTGGATCAAAGCATATTCATGTGTTAGAATGGCCCAGTCAAAGTCCAGACTAAAATCCAATTGAGAATCTGTGGCAAGTCTTGAAAATTGCTGTTCACAGACACTCTCCATCCAGTCTGACAGAGCTTGAGCTATTTTGCAAAGAAGAATGGGAAAAATGTCACTCTAGATGTGCAAAGCTGGTGGAGCATACCCAAAAAGACTTGCAGCTGTAATTGCAGCGAAAGGTGGTTCTACAAAGTATTGACTCAGGAGTGCTGAATACAAATGCACGCCACACTTTTTAGATATTTATTTCTAAAAAATTTTGAAAAACATTTATCATTTTCCTTCCACTTCACATTTATGTGCCACTTTGTGTTGGTCAATCGCAAAAAATCCCAATAAAATACATTTACATTTTTGGTTGTAACATGACAAAATGTGGAAAATAGCAAGGAGTATGAATACTTTTTTACTGGGATTTTATGTGATAGACCAATACAAAGTGGCACATAATTGTGAAGTGGAAGGAAAATGATAAATGGTTTTCAACATTTTTTACAAATAAATATGTGAAAAGTGTGGCCTGCATTTGTATTCAGCCCCCTTTACTCTGATACCCCTAACTAAAAACTAGTGGAACCAATTTCCTTCAGAAGTCACCCAATTTGTAAATAGGGTCCAACTGTGTGTAATTTAATCTCAGTATAAATACAGCTGTTCTGTGAAGTCCTCAGAGGTTTGTTAGAGAACCTTAGTAAACAAACAGCATCATGAAGGCCAAGGAACACACCAGACAGGTCAGTGATAAAGTTGTGAAGAAGTTAAAAGCAGGGTTAGGTTATAACAAAATATCCCTTGATTTGAACATCACACAGAGCACTGTTCTATCCATCATCCGAAATGGAAAGATTATGGCACAACTACTAACCTACCAAGACATGGCCGTCCACCTAATTTAACAATGCAGGCAAGGAGAGCATTAATCAGAGAAGCAGCCAAGATGCCCATGGTAACTCTGGAGGAGCTGCAGAGATCCACAACTCGGTTGGGAGAATCTGTCCACAGGACAACTATTAGCTGTGCACTCCACAAATCTGCCCTTTATGGAAGGATGGCAAGAAGAAAGCCATTGTTGAAAGAAAGCCAAAAGAAGTCTCGTTTGCGAGAAGCCATGACACAGCAAACATGTGGAAGAAGTTGCTCTGGTCAGATGAGACCAAAATTTAACTTTTTGGCCTAAAAGAAAAATGCTATATGTGGCAGAAAACTAACACTGCACATCACCATCAACACACCATCCCCAAAAAAAGACTTGAGACTGCGGCAGAGGTTCACCTTCCAGCAGGACAACGACCCTAAACATACAGCCAGAGCTACAATCAAATGGTTTAGATCAAAGCATATTCATCTGTTAGAATGGCCCAGTCACAGTCCAGACCTAAATCCAACTGAGAATCTGTGGCAAGACTTGAAAATTGCTGTTCATAGACGCTCTCCATCCAATCTGACAGAGCTTGAGCTATTTTGCAAAGAAGAATTGGCAAAAATGTCCTCTCTAGATGTGCAAAGCCGGTAGAGACCTCCCCAAAAACTTGCAGCTGTAATTGCAGTAAAAGGAGGTTCTACAAAGTATTGACTCGGGGGCTGAATACAAATGCACGCCACACGTTTCACATCTTTATTTGTAAAAAAATGTTGAAAATCATTTATCATTTTTCTTCCACTTCCCAATTATGTGCCACTTTGTGTTGGTCACATAAAATCCCAATAAAATACATTTACATTTTTGGTTGTAACATGACAAAATGTGGACAATTTCAAGGGGTATGAATACTTACTTTTTCAAGGCACTGTATCTAGTAGAATTGATTCTGTTTTTCAGGTGAATGGTGGTCACATCAAATATTGAATTTATTTGGATTTCTCTTCTTGTCCCATAGCCAGAATAGGAAGTGAGAGGAAATTCCTGCAAATTAAGGGAATCTCCCAGGTCACCAGAACTAGTACCCCCATTGGAATATGTCCCCTCTATTACTTTTCTGGGGACTCCCAAAAATTTGGGATTTTCTTTTACTTTTACTTTCAATGATAATGGTAAAAAGGACAAATAGAAAGGATGAATCTCCCTAAGAGGGACACAGACAGCAATAAAAACTGAAACCTGTTCTAATCCATCTCCCCTCTATCCAAAACTAAAAAAAAAAATGTGGCCTTTAGTTATAAACACATACTCTACATGCTAAATCCAAACTGATTTAGCGTGTATGTATTATCGTATAGGTTTTTGTAATTTTTCATCGATTTCATGCATGTTAAATTTGTGAGTGGGTGTGGGATTTAAAGGAACAGCACAACATTTGTTGCACTTTACAGCAAGAAAATATGTTGTCTCTGAAGTTATGTTGAAAGCTGAAAAAATGGGCAAGCGTAAGGATTTGAGTGACTTTGTCAAGGGTCAAATTGTAAAGCCTAGATGACTAGGCCAGAGCATCTCCAAAACTGCAGCTCTTATGGGAAAAACCGGCAAAGCCAATGTCAGGGTAATGGGCAGCTATAGCTCATCAAAGGTAGCGAAGGAAGGCCCATGTAGCTTGATCCAATTGGAGAGCTACTGTAGCTTAAATTGCTGAAAAAGTTCATGCTGGTTCCTAAAGATAGGTGTCAGAACACAAAGTGCATTGTAGTTTATTGTGTGTGGGGCTGCATGATGATAGACCAGTCAGGGTGCCCATGCTAACCCATGTCCAGTGCCAAAAGTGCCTACAATGGGCACGTGAGCATCAGAACTGAACCATGGAGCAATGGAATTAGGTGGCCTGGTCTGATGAATTCAATAAACATTTGAGGAACACAACGGACTTAAGGTGTTGTGTATTTGGGCACAATACCTAATAAAGGTAGTGGTAACACTTTTGCACTTGTATTCATGGGTCCCTTCTACCACCAAAAAAAAGGGTACTTGTAGCTGTGGGAGAAGTGGCTGCAGTTCCTGTGATGGTAAGCATACACTTGTGAAACACTGCACCATTAATTTAACATTCATTTCTTTCTCATAAATATTTAAGGATGGGGAAAACAAAACTTTATGCCATAATGCTTCTCATCTGTGAACTAAGCATTTAGCATCATTGAGGGGAACGTACTACTAACCATAATATAGCATTACGAGAATTGCCTGGAGTAATAAATCTTATATTCTAGCTATATTGTTCAGCTGTCCCAGGTGACACTGTACAGAATCTGGAGAGGTTGTTAGTGTAAATATATAGTGCTTTCCATGGCAACTGACATAAGATAGACAGAGTACTTTGGTTTATAGCAGAATTATAACAGGAATACAGGCCTCTATAGCTCCTTGCATGCCTTACCCCATGTGTGCTGTCATTCCCGTCCAGCTCAGCATTCATTAGTTATTATTCCAGGTAGAGCAGATCATTTTAACTCGTTACAGGTCCATCTGGAAGTGAAAAAAGCAAACATGGTGTACAGAAAGGTGAACTGTAATTTGTTCCACAGGGAAGAATGAATAATTGAACATGGGCTGCTAATTACCACAATTCTCCTGCCAGTATCTGGTCTTTGCTATTAGTTATTCCTTAAATCATTGTTGAGAAAGACGCACCTAGGAAGAAAAGTATGCAGAATGACATTAAGAGCAAAGTCATACTAAGAAACCAGTAAAAAGAGTGATATATATATATTTAATTAGCTTTCTTCTAAGCAAGGCTTGTGCCTAAATTGGCCCAGTGCAATTGTAGAAACCGCAATCCATCCTGTGTGGTGTTCCTGTGTCTTTGTCTGCTTGGTGTATGTACCCAGATACACATCTTCTTCTTAGGTAGTCAATCCTCCTGATCAGCACATGATGGCTAAGTAGATATCAGCTAGGTGAGAATGGCTTCTGTAAGGCAATGCCAGATTTCCCTTCTGTGATTTTCCTATATATTGCATATTACCATTTTCCTTAATTTTACTAAGCTGAAATAATCGTTATTTGCCATAATGGTCTACTTTTCAGCAATGAAAGCTGAAAAGAGCAATCATGAGGCTAAAAATAATGATTCTATCACAAATCACACGTTGTATGTTGGCAAACTACCTTTCCTCTGCATATATGCTACTAAATTATGCCAGGTCTCTTATCTACTATTCCTACAATTCTATATTTGATATGGGATGGTAACCCACCGCTACATATTCCAATAATTTCTACTTGGTTCTGCAAGTACTATTATTTTGGGCTAGTGTTTGATGGCTGACAAAAATGAAGCATCTGACAAGCAGATCCATGATTTGATCAGATCTGATTAGTCACAGCCAGGCAGTGTTTGACAATCTAGCTACTAGTGCAGGGATATTGAATTAAAATTTACGGAGATCCAGTAAGAAAAAATTTCTTACAGCAGAGGTCAGAATCACTTGTTTGTGCGATGACTTCACATCACATCCCCCCTCCTCTTATAACAAAATCCTGTTCTTACATCTGTGTCATCTTGTTCCTATTCACAGTAGTGTTCTCACCCCCTTCAGTGTTATCAGCCCCCCTTCACAGTAGTTTTCTCATGCCCCCCTTTATTCACTGCAGTGTCCCCAACCCCCCTTCACATCAAGGCCTCCCCTTCACATTACCCCCCAATAGTTATGTTCTCAGTCACCCTTCACAGTAGTGTCCTCTGTCCCCCTTCACATCACTCCCTCTACAATAGTGTTCTCTGCCTCCTTGACATCACCCCACCCTACAGTAGTGTCTTTTGCCCCCTTTTACATCACCCAACACAGTAGTGTCTTCAGCCCCCCTTCATCTGCATTCCTTCACATCACCCCCCACACAGTAGTGACCCCTGCCCTCCTTGACATCACCCCCCCAAAGCAGTGTCCTCTTCTGCCCCTTCACATCACCCCCCCCCCCACAGTAGTGTCCTCCTCTGCCCCTTCACATCACCCCCCCAAAGCAGTGTCCTCCTCTGCCCCTTCACATCACCACCCCTCCCCCACAGTAGTGTTTCCTGCCCCCCTTCACATCAACCTCCACAGCAGTGTCCGCTTTCACCCCCCCACAGTTGTGTCCTTCTCTGCCCCTTCTCATAACCCCCTACAGTAGCGTCCTCCTCTGCCCCCTTCATGCCACCCCTCCCCCACAACAGTATCGTCCTCTGACCCTTTTCACGTCACCCCCCCCCCCCACAGTAGTGTCCTTCACATCAGCAGCCCCCTCCACAATTCATATTAGTGTACTTCTCTGTCTCCTTTCACATCACACTCCTCCACAATAGTGTCCTCCTCAGCCTCCTTTCCTTTATATCACCCCAACCCCATCCCATCCTTCACAGTCATGTGCTAGCACCTTAAAGTTCCTACCTTAACTTGCACTGGTACACAGCACAGAGGACAAGAGGCACAGCAGCACTGGATGGAGGGAGGGAGTGGGGCTGCCCAAGTTAACTTTATAAGTTAACCAGCATTTGATTGGTTGCTAGGGTGCAGAACGGTCCTAGCAACCAATCCCCAGCTTGTTAAAATGAAAGGTTAACTCCAGAAGCTCCTGCTTCCACCTTCTGTCCAATATTGCTGTGCCTCCCGCCCTCTGTTTTGCTGTGAGAATGACCGCAAAGGAGACTGGGGAAAAGAAATGGCTCCTAAGTGGCGCAACCTTGGCGGTCCAGATGGGATGGTGACTGATCCAGATCCAAACCACGGTCAACCATTTAGGGATATCTGTGCTAGAGCATGCCCATTTTCCCCCCACCCATACCAAATTAAGTGGGGTCTGTTTATGGTAAAACTTAGAAAATGTTACACATACTGTATGTATGTTTTGAAGATTTTTATTAAAGGTATATGCAAGATTAGGTTTGTTAAAACAATATAATTACAGTATTCATGGCTGATGCTTAACGCTAATGTATGATGTCTTATGCGTTGGAAGGGATAATATCTGCGAGATTACAGATGAGGTTCACCTTCAGCACTAAAAATCAAATTCCGTGAGGTGGCACGCCTAACAGAGATATGCATCCTAATGTCAGCCCTCAAAATTTCCACTCGCCTGCTCGCATTTGGTGAGTGCAAATAAGTTGAGGGCAAGCGTGGAGCAAGGCTGC
Source organism: Glandirana rugosa (assembly GCA_018402905.1). Taxonomy (NCBI): domain Eukaryota; kingdom Metazoa; phylum Chordata; class Amphibia; order Anura; family Ranidae; genus Glandirana; species Glandirana rugosa. The sequence goes on from BLSH010005370.1 coordinate 339,568, forward strand.
CAATCGTCCGTTATGGTTGCTACCTGTAAAAAATATGGCCATGGGCAGGCTTTGTAGGTATCACATGAGCACCGGCTGCTGCCTCAGAGACCTAGATGGTGTGCCCGGAGGAGGGTAAGTACAGGGGAGCGGGGGGCAGAGATCGGTTCCGAGGCCAGCCCAGGCTCAGACAGGGAACGGGCAGCCAGGCGTATGGTAGGTGACATTACTGCAGTGGTGCCTTTTATGAACTATGAGCTAGAGCAGGGGCAGTTGGGCCGGCCTGGGAACACGGCGGCCCATGTGTGGAGGTATCGCATGAGCGCCGGCTGCCGCCTCAGAGCCTTAGACAGTGTGCCTAGAGGAGGGGGAGTACAGGGGAGGTGGGTAGCGGAGATTTGGGGGAGGCGGTACAGCTGTCCTCCCCACCAGACGGTAAGACCGGCCGAGGAGAGGGAGGACTAAAATTCCCAGAGTACCCTGCGTGCGGAGCAGTGCCAAGGCATGCTGGAAATTGTAGTTTACCAATAATGTTCAGAGTGTCGGCAGGAGCTGTGCTTCTACCCCCTAGCTGCCTGTAGAGTGCTGAAACTTGTAGTTCCACATCTGCACACCAATACCAGGCTGCATGCTGACAGGAGGAGAGAGAGCAGATGGCCAAACACTGTCTAATCTGATTGCAGATGGCCATACGCTGTCCAATCAGATTGTACAATCTCCTGTAAGATGGCCATACACTGTCCAATCAGATTGTACAATCTCTTGTAAGATGGCCATACACTGTGGATCTTCAGTCCTGCTCTGGACAGTCTCCTGCCCCTCAGGTGCCGTGTAGATGTGCCCATGGTAGAGCCAGTTGGAACATCTACCTACACACAAGGACTGAAAAGGATTTGAGAATAAGGGGGAACTCAGCAGACCCTGACACAAAGGGGAACGCTGATGTAAAGGGCAATACTGCAGAGAGCAGACTCTGATGTAAAGGTAAACGCTGCCGACCATAATGTTAGGGGGAATGCTGCAGACTCTGATGTAAGGACAACTTTCTGGACTGTGAAGGGGAACTTTGGAGTCTAATGCTTTATGTTAACATTGTTAAAGTTGTTGGTGGTAATCATTTTTGTAACTTAATTCTGCATAAAACATTTAACAGTGTTATTTCATCAGTAAATTTACAAGGGCGTGTTTTTGGGTGGGATTAGGGGCGGGGCAGGGTAGGGGTTGGGTGGGGCAACTTGTGGCGAGGAACTTTTAAGGCCTGGCTAGTAGCTCAGGACTTAAAATTTTGAGCCCTGTTAATGTGCTTAATATTTTTTTGGGCAAAAAAATGCTTGTGTTCTGGATATCTCATTTTCTGAGTCATTTAAAAAATGCACTCAAAGTTTCTCAAAGGTAATAGCATCACTGGGAATTAGGAGTAACTCTGGGTCACATCATTGAGTAAATTTGCCTGCTTTTTTGATCACTATATCACTGTATATTGTTGGACCTCTTAAGCTACAGAAGCTCATGCCTGCATGTTCCTCTTAGGGGTAATCCACTAAGTCATCTTGCATCTATCATTCCACCACAGGCTCAGTAAAAAAAAACAGAAGAATCCTAGTGCTTTCTGCATGTAAAATATATTAAAATAAATCGATTAAAAACACTCCCAAAAAAAAAAAGTCTGAGACCGCTTATCATTGTAGAACATCATGAGAGAAACATCCAGTGTAGCTGATGATAATAATTGTAACACAAATAAGAATGCAGCTTTCATACTCCCCTCAGCAGGACGCTCCAACCTAGCATGTTGATGTCACAGACAACAACTCCACCTTATGCATTACATCCTGAGGACTTTGCAAGGGGCACTAGAATGTTGCATGAAACTGTGTGGATGTAGCCTTAGGGCCCAATCACACCTGAGTGTTTTGTAACTCAAATATGCTTGAAGCATGAAGCTACAAAACGCTGGAGGGGAAAAAAAACAATGTTTCTCTATGGAGATGGTTCACATCTCCACTCAAAAAAGCCTGAAGCCAAACGCCCTAAGCTCAAACTACTTCCGGAGCTATTTTTGTTGTGCGAATCGGGCATATTCCAGCATTTCTGATACTTTTCCATTGCCATAAAATCAACAGAAAAGCATCAAACGCGCATATTAGCGCGACATCGGCGTTTGCAAACACCCGATGTCGCGCTACAAAACGTTTCAAAAACGTGTCGCTTAGGTGTGAATGCGGCCTTAGATCCCATACACAGTATACAACTTTTGTTGTCTGATATCCTTTAGATTTACTATGTAGTGCAAGGGCCTGCCTGATTACATACAAATTGAAACTCTTAAGGTTTGACCTCATAATATATGAATTTGGTAAATCTGAAGGAAAAAATCTACAGAAAATTGTATAGTGTGTATCCAGCTTTATACTTTTCCTTCAAAAGCACACAAAACTGCAATGTATAGATGTAAACCACATACATCAGAAATTATTGAAATTTCTACTTTAAATGTATTGTACTTTTATGTAATAAAATTTGTGATCAGAAAAATGCATAAAAGTATGAAAAGGCCCCAAAAGGAAAGGTAAATGTTGCCCATAGAAACCAGGGATTGCCCCTTCCCTTTATTGCCCACTAAACTTTAAAATTTACATGTGCAAGTATTTTTAGGATTTGTATTGGCTTCTCTGGCATGGTATAGCCAGTATAGGGCATCCCAAACCAAACACAGGCATTTCCAGTGTTGTCTGCATTACTGAGAAGATAGGCACATTGCACATGTCTACATTATACAGACTTAAGCTGGCCATATACCATACAATTTTTTTATTCAATTTTACCTTCAACTATGTAGTGGAAGGGCCTGTCTGATTGCATACAAATTTAAAGTGTTTAGGTGTGACCTTATATTATATGGTTATGGTAAATCTAAAGGAAAGTTGTGCAAGAAAATTGTATAATGTATGGCCAGCATTAGGCCTCATGCAAACTGGGAAGAAAAAACACAGCTTTTATAGGCGTTTATTTTTTCAGCCTGTAAACACACCTGTATGTTCGCTTATGTGTCCATGCAAACATAGGCATTTACAGGTATTATAGAAGAGGAGTGTTTACAGGCTAAAAGAAAAAAACATCACCAATTCCTTCAGGAAAGGAGCGTTTGGGCAGAAAAAAAGTACAAGCGTACATAAATGCTAGACGGCTCTAGGCGCGTTTGCATGTTAATGCATTCTAACGCCCATAATAAATTAATATTCTTGCCAATAGAATACATTAACGTCAAAGGCGCGTGAACGCACATACACGTGTGCAAGCTGCAGCTTATACCACATTTTAAAGAAACTTTTCTCGTGCCAAAATTCCAGAAAAGATGGGAAGGTGTGAGACCTTAATAAAAACAGAATGCAATGATTTGCAAACCCCATAAACCCATATTTTATTATCAATAGAAAACATATCAATTGTTTAAACTGAGAAAATATACCATTTTAATAAAAAAAACTTTGGAACATTTGATGGCTGCAACACATCTCAAATAAGTTGGGACAGAGAAACAAAAAGATGGCAAAGTAAGTGGTACTAACAAGGGAGCTGGAAGAACATTTTGCAACCAATTAGGTTGATTGGCAACAGGCCAGTCACATGATTGAGTATAAAAACGGCATCTTAGAGAGTTAGAGTGTCTCAGAAGTAAAGAAAAAACAAAACATTTCAAAATCATACAAAAAAGTGCATACAATTGTCTAAATAACGGTGTATAAATCAAAAATAACTCTTGAAAGTGATTCAATTTAGGAAATTGTGTGATTAACAGTCAACTCCCTATGTGAGTAGAGCCAAGAATAATACACCTTGTATCCACCACCAATGTGATTAAATGGAAATCCACTCACCAGACTCACTCTCATGAAAAGACAAATAAGCTTTAAGGTCAATATCCACCTGGTGGTATCACTCCACAATCATCTTTTCTCATCTCATCGCATGTATGTGGGAGAAAACCAAAGCCTCCAATAGTGCATTAATCCCATAAAACATTTATTAAAATCCAAGTAAACCACTCACATTTAAAATCATCTTCTACATTGCATATAAATGGGTAGGTATCAGATAGGCCACAACTCATCCCAGTCTCACCACCTCCACACTGCTTTCAACTGTTAGTGTAGTTACCTTCCACACTCTCCCATGATCAACACATGAACGAAGCTCCGCATAGCCATGTCCCAAAACTTTTCCTCATTTTTGAAAAGCTTCGGGACGTGGCTATGCGGAGCCCGGTAGACATCTTTTTCAAGGAACGGCCTTGCATATTTCAGCAGGACTACTGCATCTATAACAACAGCATAGTGTTGTAGTAGAAGAATCCAGGTGCTTAACTGTTCTGCTTGCAGTCCAGACATTTTACATATTTGAAAATATTTGGTTCATCTTGAAACAAAAAAATATGACAGAAAGACCCAGGACTATTGAACAGTTAAAATCCTATATCAGGCAAGAGTGGGACAACATTCCTCTCCCAAAACTCCAGCAACTGGTCTGCTCAGTTATTATTATTATTATACAGTATTTATATAGTGCTGACAGTTTGCACAGCGCTTTACAACATTAGGGCAAACAGTACAATTACAATACAATTCAATTCAATACAGGAGGAATAAGAGGGCCCTGCTCGTTCAAGCCTACAATCTAGGATTCCCAGACGTTTACAGAGATAGTGATTTACTAAAACTGGTGCACTCAGAATCTGGTGAAGCTGTGCATAGTAACCAATCAGCTTCTAGGTTTGAATTTCAGAGCTCAAATGAACAAGCTGAAGTTAGAAGCTGATTGGTTACTATGCAGAGCTGCATCAGATTCTGTGTGCACCAGTTTTAGTAAATCTCCCCCAGAGTGTTGTTAAAAGTAGAGCTATACCGTGGTATACAGGCCGGAATATCAAAATAGAAAAATAGACCTCTCCAAATGACCTAGGCCCAGAAGAAAACCTTGGACTGTCTCCCAGGGTGCTAGCCCAGTATGCACCTTACACGTAAAGAGAAAAGGAAAACTCCGGATGGCCGCACTCCTTTCAATGCTTTTATTGCAAAAATAGGTCCATATAGGACTCATAGCTATGAGTAAACGCCCTTAGGGGGGCATGAAGCACGTCAGGTTTCTCCCCTATTTTTTGTACCGTATGGACCTATTTTTGCAATGAAAGCATTGAAAAGAGTGCGGCCATCCGGAGTTTTCCTTTTCTCTTTACACTGTGGTATACATGGCCTCTTCCCAACATTTTTTGAGACATGCTGCTGCCATCAATATCATAATTACCTTATTCTTTATCTTAAAATGGTACATTTCCTCAGTATAAACATTTGATATTTTTTCTATTTTCTGTTGCGAGTAAAATGTGCGTTTGAGACTTGCAAATCATTATGTCTGCAGTATTCTTTTACTCTTTTTGGAGAGCACAGTATTATTCTGTTAATTTGTTTCATATCCAATTTCAATGTTTGTTTTCCTATTACAGACTGAAGTCGAAAGAGGTCAGTGATCTCCAAAGCAAGCTACAAAGAATGGAATATGATAAGGAAAGCAGTGCATTGAGGTAGACTTTGTGTGTTTCATGTAATAGGCAATCCCGATTGTGCCAACAGGCATTCACAGATATTAATGTTAAAGCTCTCTGACACTGTGCCCTGGATGCCTGGATCTGATATTTGGATTATATGCTCACGTGGTCAACAAGTGACAGCATGGGCCATGAAGATCATCAATATGATGTGATTCTAATAGCCATCTAGGTCATTGTGGATGTGAGTGACCACACATGCAAGTGTGCGTGACTGCAAAATATTTACAACATCCCGCTGGAAAACTTCAGTAGATTGCAGTAGATTTGCTACACGTTTTCAGCAGATTTTGCTGCATAACTAGTTATCTTTAGTATTATCCATGTCCTAAGGGAGCCACTTCAATCTGAACTCTTGACAGGTGTAAAAAAACACCAATTCATGAAGTTGGGTAGTCAACAAAGAACAAAAGTTGTGCTTCAGCTTTGCCTTCAGTCCTGTACAGATGTCCTGCACCTGTAATGAAATTGCTTACTGTGATTTCACTGCACACCATGTGCATTAGAAGCTGCAACAAGTTAGAGGCTGCCTCATTTTCTGGCTGACGGACATTCAGCATTATCCAGCCCTTCTCCCCCCCCCCCCCCAGCCTTACTTTGCCTGGCCTGTCTTATTCATCTATTGGATTTCTGTACTTTCAATCATGGAGGCTCAGCATTACATGTGGTCATTATCTAAAGCTGCCCATCTCTACCGGGGTGCCGAGACATCCTGATTGAAAAATGCTGTCGGATCCGACCAAACTCTAAGAATGGGCTCAGGTGTGTTTGCAAGTGTACGTGCCCGAGCCCGCCAGGAAGTGAACCCTGCACTGAGCTAATCACAGGCAGTGAGACATTTCCCTGAAGCGTGGCTGCAGCGATCGGGGAATGTCTTCCTGCCTGTGATTAGCGCAGTGCAGGGTTCACTTCCAGGCGGGTTCGGGCACGTGCACTTGCAAACACACCCGAGCCCATCCTTACCGAACTCCTGCTCCGCTGAATATCAACACAGCAGGAGCTCAGTCGACACAGGGCAAGGAAAAGCAGTGTCAGGAGAAGGTGGCTTTCTGAATCTTGAGTTCTCCGTCTCCCCCTACAGGACAGTAACCAGCCAGCACGGTCCACAGCCATGTGGATTGTAATGGAAGAACGGTCCTGCCCTGAGGCTCTGGTGAGAGGAAAGCAGGGTGCAGAAGGGATCAAAAGGGAGAGTGGGGGTTGGCTTGCAGAGGTTAGCAAAGAGAACGGGGTACATAGGTGTGCCAACAGGGGGTTTTGGGGTAGTAAGCAGAGAGTGGGGTTTGGGGTACAGAGCTGGGCAGAGAGGGGTGTTTGGGGTACAGAAGTGAGCAGAGAGGGGGGGTTTGGGGTGCAGAGGTAAGCAGAGAGGGGATTTGGGGTACAAGGGTGAGCAGAGAGGGGAATTTGGGGTACAGAGGTTGGCAGAGAAGGAAGTTTGGGGTACAGAGGTGAACAGAGAAGGGGCTTGGGAAGAGGTGAGCAGCGAGGGGTGTTTGGAGTACAGAAGTGAGCAGCAAGGGGGGTTTGGGGTACAGAAGTGAGCAGAGAGGTTGGTTTGGGGTGTCGAGGTAAATAGAGAGGGAGGTTGCAGTATAGATGTGAGTAGAAGAGTTCTGAGGTGCAAAGATTAGCAAGGGGTTTGGGGTCCAAAGGTGAGCAGAGTGGGATTGGGGTGCAGAGGTCAGCAGAGCGGGGAATGTGCAGTGTGATTTTGCAGCCTATCAATTTGAATGGGCTGCAAATCACACTGGAACGTAGAAAAAGTAGTGCATGCACTACTTTTATAAACACGCCACTCCAGACCACATGGTACTACGGTACCATGCAATTTGGTGCATTCAAACCTACTGCTTTTGTGATCTGCATTCAGGGTACTGTTACCAATGCATTGGTACCCACATGCAGATTGCAAGGGCTGTGCAATCATCTGCAGTGCAGGAAAGGCACACGCACCTTTCTTGCACGGCATTCTACTGTAAATTGGCTCTAGTCCCCAGCCCTTTTTTTTAAACCACACCGAAAATGCCCTGCGTTTCCTAATGCATGGGGGTACCATTAATAATTAATGACATCCCTGTGCGTCTGCTAAAGAGCAGCGCGTTTGTGCGAGTGTCATGAATGCATGTGATTTTGCACGTGTTCCCCGACACACAGTAATGTGAACCAAGCCTTAACTGGGGTACCTTGAGGCTGAAAATTATTTTCAAGGGCGCCCTGACTGGAAGATGGTTGAGAAACACTGATCTAGGGTGTGCTGCATGCAAATGTAGTCTGTCTAGGATTACTCATTCCTCCAGACTGACATCCACCCATCAAAGCATTTTGATTTTTGCATAACTTCTCCAAAGAGCCAGCCAAGGAGCTGGCATCAGGACTGAGGGTGTAGGCATGGTGCCGTGATGTTCCTGGAAGGCTGCTGGCCCCTCCCACCAGCTATAATCTGCTTGCATCATGTATGTAATTAAACATGAAATGGTTCAAAATGTCATAAACTTGTTGATAGCGGCGGGGGCAGGAGAAAAATGCATAACTGCAGAAGGCAAATAAACTTCAGCTTAAAATGTATTTTTAAGTGCAGCTAGTGCAAGTACCTGAATGTGTCTTGATATTAACCTCTTGTAATTAGCACAGCAGCGCAAAGACTGGGAGAGGGAAGACCAGCCCCAGGAGCTGATAAGGCTCTGTTGCGGTGTACTTGCAGGGGGCATATGATTTTGTTCCAGTGAAAGGAAGTCTGTTCAGTGGGGTTACAGGAGGCAAAAACGTACATTATTGCAGAAGTAGAAGGGTTAGAACTCCTGCCAGGTTTTGCTATCTGTGTCCCTGTTGGGGAAATTCTTTAACGTTGTGTCGTGGTGATATAGATGATTAGGCTAGGAAGTGAGGGGGAAAAAAAAAAATTTTGGCCCAGACACCAATATAAGCCTAATGGCAGGAATACACGATAAGAATATCAGCCAAAAATTTCCATTCTGCAAAAGATCAGCCAATATTCTAACCGTTGCTGCACAGAAAGTAATACCCGATATCATGAACGAAAAAGACCCATTGAAAATTTGTGTCGTATCGTTTGTGAACGAACGATATTCTATGTGTTGGTGTGAAGGTCAGCAGTAAAAAATCTCTTGAACATATCACGCATGAGCAGAATGTTTTCGACCACCAACCGCTCGGCAGTCGAGCGATCAGCTGATTTTCTGCCCATGTATTCCTGCAATGTTTTCGACCACTGTTTCGTTGGTCGGCGGTCAAGCGATGGGTCGATTTTCTAACTGTGTATTCCTGCTATTAGGTTCACACTAGATGCGGCACAAATTCGCACCGCATCTAAATCGCAAACCCGTTCATATGAACTGATTGCAGAGTGTACGTTAATTTAACGACACCCCACAATCAGTTTGCAAAACGCAGCTTGATTAGCAGAATCAGATCGCATAGGTGTGAACACTCATGTGATCCGACTCCGGTACGGAGGGTCCTGCACGAGTTTGGTCCGAATGCGATGCAATCTCAGCCATAGAGTTTACATGGCTGAAATTTGCATCGTACAGACATTGCATGTGATCTGCACAGCAATGCGGTGCGAATCACATGCTATGTCTGGCATCGCAGCAGTGTGAACCGGCCCTCACAGTGGCTCCAACCCCTCCCCACCCAATGCGGAATTTAAGGGGCATTACAACCAAATTCAAACGTGTTCTATTTTAGCTTACAAATTCCTAAATGTGATTGCTGCATTCACTTTCTTTTTTAAGTTTTCTTTATTTTCACCTGGTGATCTAGCCCTCTAAGCCAGTTAGAAGGTTGAGACAAACCATTTACCACTGAAAGGAGTGCTTACAATGATCAGTTTTTATTTAAAACTTTTATCCCAAAAGGAACAAAATTATTTGTCAGTGTTAGCTGGAGTCTGGCTTCTGTATAATCATGTCTCTAAATTTGATAGTACATCTAACACTCCCCTCCTACCAGGCTGACAATGCTGCTGTCCAAAGGTGCTACTTCATAAGAGTGGGGTCAGTCTAATACAGAAGTGTTCTACTGGCCAGATCACCAGGTGAGAACAGAGGAAAAAAGCCTAAAAAAAAAAGGAAAACAAATGCAGTCACCACATCCAGTGACCGGTGAACTGCAGTATGTTACATTTTTTGGTTTTGTGTTTAGTACCACTTTAGGCTGGGTTCACACCTAATAGTGATGCGGCTCACAGCAGGGGTCCAGTGCATCCCTGTTCTCCATTTCAGGGACAAATCAGGCCCAAATTTTTGCCTGAATTCAGGTCTGAAATGGAGCCAAAGACGCACAAGACCCTTCCAATGAGAGCCTGTCACAATCTCCTGTCATGCGAATTGGAGGCGGTGAAACCCACATCCAATTCGCATCAGTGTGAACCCAGCCTTAAAGTGGAGATTATACTTTGCTTGTATCTTCACCTTTTTATTATCTGTTACAAATAGTATCTGAATTAAACCTTTTTCTAACAAAACATACCTAAAGTGTATGTCAAGCCAACAACGTAGTATTTATAGAGTGTGGAAGGATAGGTTTTTACTTCAGTGACACAAATAAACATATTTGTGAAAAACCACACCAAATTTGCATCTAAATATGCAGAGTGCACCTATAACAAATAATTGTGCAAAGCATATACAAATTTACTAAATACATCAGATGCCCAAATATATCAAGGAATTCTTACATACAATATCTCACAAAAGTGAGTACACCCCTCACATTTTTGTAAATATTTTATTCTATCTTTTCATGTGACAACACTGAAGAAATGACACTTTGCTACAATGTAAAGTAGTGAGTGTACAGCTTGTATAACAGTGTAAATTTGCTGTGCTCTCAAAATAACTCAACACACAGCCATTAATGTTGAAACCGCTGGCAACAAAAGTGTGTACACCCCTAAGTGCAAATGTCCAAATTGGGCCCAAAGTGTCAATATTTTGTGTGGCCACCATTATTTTCCAGCACTGCCTTAACCCTCTTGGGCATGGAATTCACCAGAGCTTCACAGGTTGCCACTGGAGTACACTTCCACTCCTCCATGGCCACATCATGGAGCTGGTGGATGTTAGAGACCTTGCGCTTCTCCACCTTCCATTTGAGGATGCCCTACAGATGCTCAATAGGGTTTAGGTCTGGAGACATGCTTGGCCAGTCCATCAACTTTACCCTCAGCTTCTTTAGCAAAGCAGTGGTTGTCTTGGAGGTGTGTTTGGGGTTGTTATCATGTTGGAATACTGCCCTGCGGCCCAGTCTCCGAAGGGAGGGGATCATGCTCTGCTTCAGTATTCATGGTTCCCTCAATGAACTGTAGCTCCCCGGTGCCGGCAGCACTCATGCAGCCCCAGACCATGACACTCCCACCACCATGCTTGGCTGTAGGCAACACACACCTGTCTTTATAATTCTCACCTGGTTGCCGCCACACATGCTTGACACCATTTGAACCAAATAAGTTTATTGTGGTCTCATCAGACCAGAGGACATGATTCCAGTAATCCATGTCCTTAGTCTGCTTGTCTTCAGCAAACTGTTTGCAGGCTTTCTTGTGCATCATCTTTAGAAGAGGCTTCCTTCTGAGACGACAGCCAGGCAGACCAATTTGATGCAGTGTGCGGTGTATAGTCTGAGCACTGACAGGCTGACCCACCCCTTCAGCCTCTGCAGCAATGCTGGCAGCACTCATACCTCTATTTCCCAAAGACAACCTCTGGATATGCGCACTCAACTTCTTTGGTCGGCCATGGTGAGACCTGTTCTGAGTGAAACCTGTCCTATTAAACTGCGGTATGGTCTTGGCCACCATGCTGCAGCTCGGTTTCAGGGTCTTGGCAATCTTTTTATAGCCTAGGCCATCTTTATGTAGAGCAACAATTATTTTTTTCAGATCCTGAGAGAGTTCTTTGCCATGAAGTGCCATGTTGAACTTCCATTGACCAGTATGAGCGAGTGAGAGCGATAACACCAAATTTAGCATGCCTGCTCCCCATTCACACCTGAGACCTTGCAACACTACTGAGTCACATGACACTGGGAAGGGAAAATGGCAAATTGGGCCCAATTTGGACATTTTCACATAGGGGTGTACTCACTTTTGTTGCCAGCAGTTTAGACATTAATGGCAGTATGTTGAATTATTTTGAGGGGACAGCAAATTTACTCTGTTATACAAGCTGTACACTCACTACTTTACATTGTAGCAAAGTTCCATTTCTTCAGTGTTGTCACATGAAAAGACATAATAAAATATTTCCAAAAATGTGAGGGGTGTTGTCATTTTTGTGAGATCCTGTACATATACTGTACCTTTGTAGTGAACAATACAACCATGCATCATATGATATAAAGTGCAACCAATTATAAATAGTGCAATAAAAAAAGTCCACACATTATGTAAATAAGCTGTGATAACACTCGACACATAAGGGCAGGTTCACACTGGTCTGACATGTGCTCCGACTTCCAGAGCACAAATCACATGACATGTCAAAATCAGTTGTTCCCTATGAGAGCTGTCTTTACTGGTCCGACTTGTGTTGGTCCGACTTCGAAAATGCTTCCTGCACCACTTTGGTTTGACTTGGGCACGATTTCAGCCCATTGATTTGAATGGAAGTCGGATCATCATCTTAACTGATTCAACTTGTGGCATGCGACTTGTGCTCTGAGGATCTTAAGGGGAATCCCCACGCCAAAAAAAAAAAATTGGCGTGGGGTCACCCCAAAGTCCATACCAGATCCTTAGCCAAGCATGCGGGTAAGCAAAGGTGGGGGGGGGGGTGAGCAGGCGCCCCCCGGAACATACCAGGCCACATGCCCTCAACATGGGGGGGTGGGTGTTTTGGGGCAGGGGGGGGTCTCTGCGCCCCCCCACCCCAGAGCACTCTGTCCCCGTGTTGATGGGGACAAGGGCCTTTTCCTGACAACCATGAGGGGTGGGGGGCTTATCGGAATCTGGAAGCCCCCTTTAACAAGGGGGCCCTCAGGTCCCAGCCCTCCCCCTATGTGAATGAGTATGGGGTACTTTGTACCCCTACCCATTCACCCTTAGTGTAGTGTAAATAAAAACAAGAAACAAGTTTTTGACAAGTCCTTTATTTAAAGTGAAGATTGTCCCCCGTCGTAGCTCCAACGTGTTTTCTTCCTCCGGTCTTCTCCCTCCAGTGATGCGTTTTTCCTCCGGTCTTCGTCTACTCCCTCCAATGATGTGTTATTCCTCCGGTCTTCTCCGCCACTGCTTTCTTCTCTGCCACTGACCCGGTCCTCCTCCGACGCTGGCTCTCGCTGTTGTGTCATCAGCAATGCCTGCCAGTAATTTTATAGTCTCATGGTGATGTCACTGGATGGCCACACCCCATGGCTATATAAGAACTGTTAGACATCGCAGATGACACAACAGCAGGAGCCAGCGTCGGAGGAGGACCGTGTCAACGGCGGAGAAGACAGCAGCAGAGGGAGAAGTCCAGAGGAAGAACACATCACCAGAGGGAGAAGGAGAAGAGCTTAGGAAGAACACATCACCGGATGGAGAAGACCAGAGGAAGAAGACACGTTGGAGCTACGACGGGGGACATTCTTCATTTGCAACAAAGGACTTGTCAAAAAAGTCTCTTGTTTTTATTTATACTGCACTGCTTTTTTAGTGGTGAATGGGTAGGGGTAAAATATATCACATACTCATTCACATGGGGGGGCGGGATTCTGATAAGCCTCATGTCCACCCAGAGGCGTTGCTAGGGGGTGGCTATTGGGGCTATAGCCCCGAGTCTGGGGCCCATAGCCCCGGGTCTCTTACAGGGTGGGTGCCGTTCTGCAATTAGCAGGTATGTCCCGGTCTGGAATGCAGACTGTGTGTATGTATGTATGGATATATATATATATATATATATATATATATATATATAGATACATACACACACACACACACGTATATTTATTACTATTATTATTTATTTTATTACATGCATGCCCGCTCAAGCGTAGGTCTTTCTTTACTTC
>BLSH010005370.1:360908-377783 GCA_018402905.1 Glandirana rugosa
CCGTACACGTGAACTCTTGGGTAGGAATGTATAATCAGATTTCACTACTTAATCAAAATTAAAGAAATGTAAAAAATAACCTATACAAAATATCGTCTTTCATTTTTTATAACAACAAAAACGTTTTAACAGTCAGAAAAAAACAACTATCGCGTTTTTTATTTTCTACTCCTAGTAGGATGAGCATAACCCCATGTGTCATAAGAAGGCTGTGTCTGTCAGTGAACTCAGAGAAAAGGATTTTATGGTAAGTTATACAAAAAATCCCTTTTTTTTGGTGGTATTTGATCACCCCTGCAGTTTTTATTTTTTGCGCTATCAACAAAAAAAGACTGACAATTTTGCAAAAACAACAATATTTTTTACTTTCTGCTATAAAACATATCCAATAAAAAATGTAAAGAAATTAAAACTAATTCATCACTTTAGACTAATATGTAAGGATGGGTTCTCAAGTGCACATGCCCGAGCACGCCGGGGAAGTGATCCCTGCACTGCGCTAATAAGAGGCAGTGAGACATTCCCGATTGCTGCAGCCGCGCACCGGGGAAATGTCTCATTGCCTGTGATTGGCGCAGTGCAGGGTTCACTTCCCGGCGGGCACGTGCACTTGCGAACACGCCCGAGCCCATCCTTACTAATATGTATTCTGCTACATGTTTTTTGGTAAATAAAAATCCCAATAAGCGTATATTCATTTGGATTTCGCAAAAATTATAGCGTCTACAAACTATGGGATATATTTATGGAATTTTTATTTATTTATTTATTTTACTAGTAATGGCGGTGATCAGCAATTTTTAGCAGGACTGCGACATTGCTGTGAAAAATTGGGACACTTAGTGACACTTTTTGGGGACCGGTGACACTAATACAGTGATCAGTGCTAAACAAAATGCATTGTCACTGTGCTAATGACAGACAGGAAAGGGGTCAACATCAGGGGCGATCCAAGGGTTAAATGTGTTCCTAGGGATTGCTTTCTAACTGTGTGGGGGGTGCTTTGACTAGGAGAAGACAGAGATCTGTGTTCCTGCTTAGCAGAAGCCCAAGCTCTCCATCTTCCCCTCTAATAGAACGGTGGTCTGCCTTGTTTACATAGGCAGACCGCTGTTCTGCCTCTCCTGAGAACGATCATGGGGTGCCTGCGTACATCGAGTCCGCTGGACCCGCTGATTGGCTCCCGCTGTGTCCAATCACAGCAGGAGCAAGCCGCCCATCGCTGGATCAAGATAGGGCAGGTAAGTGTAAGGGGGGGCTTGGGGGGGGAGCTGCACCCAGAAGGTGTTTTGCTTTAATGTATAAAATACATTAAGGTAAAAAGCTTTGAGTCTTTACAACCACGTTAAGTGGATCTTAAAGTTGTTCTAAAGTATAATTTTGTTTTCTACTTTAATGCAGTCTCTGCATTACGGTAAAAATTGCCCTACTACCTTTCCTACCATCATAGTCCCTAAACCCTTACCTGGCTCTTGTCACCACTCCAAAGCTAACACGGCTGAAGCACTGCTCCTTCTCTTCCTGGTCGCACAGGAGACACTGAAGAAATTCCTTTGAGGAGGGAGTGGAGACATGGCTTACCAGCACTTTGTGTGAACCATACCAGGCCACATGCACTCAACAAGGGGGTGCTTTGGGCCGGGGGCTCCGCGCCCTCACCCAAAAGCACCTTGTCCCTATGTTGATGGGACTGTGGGCGGGGGACTTAACAAGGGGGCCCCCAGATCCTGCCCCCCCATGTGAGTGAGTATGGGGTACATTGTACCCCTACTCATTCACCAAAAAAGTGTCAAAAAGAAATAAAAACATACAGTTTTGACAATTCCTTCATTTAAAAATAACGAAGTAGATCCAATGTCATTCACGTCAGCCACCATACCGCCGGACCCGAAATAGAAGAAAAAAAACCCCACGGCTCTGACAAAGGCTCCTGCTGACTGCCTTCTCTGCCGTCTGACAGCTCTTAAATAGCTAAGGGGAGTGTCACGCCTTGATCGAGAATCGATCCTGGAACCTGGTGTTTTAGGGTGGGGTTTCCTGCTTCTGAGCGACTAGGAGAGGTACTATCTTGGTAGAGCCCTGGGTTTCTCCTGTTTCATTATTTTGGACTCAGGCTCCACCCAGTGGCCAGCTGTAGGTAGTCTCCTCATTTAGCACCCTATAATCCTCACTTCCCCTTCCTGTCTCAGCCTTAGTATAGGTTCCAGTTCCTGCTTGTTATATTACCAGATTGTTTGCTTGTTACTAACTTTGCTTGTTCCCGGACTTGGTACTAAATCACCTCCTCTTTGGGGACTACCTCCCCCGCTCTCGCTGGTTTCCTAATGTTGGGCCACAGAGAGAAGGGGAGCCCTAAACCCCATATGATCTCTTATATACACGCTCAGACGGACGCTTCCTCATTGTTTGTCACTCTGAATGTAGTTTGGTCCTGTTTCAAGTCATGACATGACTACCTGAGTAATTGTGCACTTCAAGAGTTAGACACCCTTCTAATTACTTTGTATATGTAATGCTACAGTGGTAATGATACCGGAAATGTTTTGTATGTGATGAGGTCCGACCTGAATGTCTTTCAGTGTCCTTTATACTTGTCTAAAGTTTGTAACAACAAAATATCTTCTTAATAAAATGATATTGAACCATAAATCACCTCCTCTGCAATCTCTACTTCCTACTGCCCCCTCTCCTGTCAGGTCTGAGGAAGACACATGAACGTAGGGGCGATGCGGTTGTCGGACAGTGTATGTACAAAATGCAGGACCTTAGGCCTCTGTCTATATTGTGGGAAGCCAGGTAATGTGCTGCGTTCTTGTCTGGTTTGGCCGGAAAACTTCCGGGCTTAATGGGTGAGCGAGGAGTCCCATTAGACCATGCTGTTTTGAACCCTCCTCAAGAAAGACTTCTTGTCCCTATCTCTTTGTCCTGGAATGACCATTGCTTTTCCACAGTAGCCTTTATAGATTCTGGTGCTGGTGGTGTGTTTATCAATGCAGCTCTGGTTAAGAGACTCCAGATCCCTATGGTTTCAAAAACCCTACCGCTTTGTGTAACTACTCTTGGTGGAGAACCTCTGGGCGATGGCCTTATTACCAATGAGTCCAAGCCTCTCTCTGTCCATCTAGGGGCTCTGCATCAAGAGGTTTTATCTTTTGACATTATCCGGTCCCCGAAATACCCAGTGATTCTCGGGTTCCCTTGGCTATGTAAGCATAACCCCTCTATTGACTGGTCCTCTGGTCAAATTTCAGCTTGAAGCCCCTCTTGTCTTGTCCACTCTTGTCTCCAAAGAGTGGTACGCAATAAGGTGTCCATTCATGAGATATCTACTGATCTTGAATTATCCGAGGCCTATGCTGAGTTTGCCGATGTATTTTCTGAAAAGGAAGCGGAGGGCCTTCCACCACACCGCCCTTTTGACTGTGTTATTGAGTTGCTTCCCTGTTCTCCTCTTCCTAAAAGGAGAACCTATCCTCTTAACCTTGCGGAGACTAAGGCAATGGAGGAATACATAGAAGACAGTCTAAAGAAGGGTTTCATTCGGCCTTCCACTTCTCCCGTGGGGGCTGGGTTCTTTTTATAGAGAAAAAAGACGGAGGGCTCAGACCCTGCGTTGACTACAGGACTCTCAGCCGAATTACTGTAAACAATCGGTATCCTCTCCTGTTAATTACTGAACTGTTTGACTGGGTCCAAGAATCCAAGATCTTTACCAAACTAGACCTTCATTCAGCATACAATCTCATTCCGATCAAAGCAGGAGATGAAAGGAAGACAGATTTTAATACGAGAAGGGGGCATTATGAGTGTCTTGTGATGCCATTTGGTCTTTGCAATGCCCCCGCCATATTCCAGGAATTTGTAAATCATATCTTCCGAGATCTGCTGGACTCTTTTGTTGTTGTCTACTTAGATGATATACTCATTCACTCTAAGGATTTAAAGCATTTTCATTGCCATGTACGCACTGTTCTCCAACGTTAAAGAGATCACAGATTGTATGCCAAACTATCCAAGTGCTCTTTTGAACAATCGGAAATTCCCTTCTTAGGATATATAATTTCGTCTGAAGGATTCCAGATGGATTCCCAGAAACTCAATGCCATATTACAATGGCACAGACCATCCACTTTAAAGGAAGTACAACATTTCATTGGATTTTGTAACTATTATTGCAGGTTTATCAAGAATTTTTCCAAGATCCTAGCACCCATCACTGCCCTCACAAAGACAGGGGCCAAGTGCTCTCAGTGGTCTCCTGAAGCTTTGGAAGCTTTTGATTTCCTTAAGTCTGCCTATTGCTCTGCTCCAGTTCTCCATCATCCCCAACCTTCTGCCCAATACTTTTTGGAAGTTGATGCCTCTGAAATAGGTGCCGGAGCAGTGTTTTCCCAACGAGACCCTACTTCCCCCAACTACATCCGGTCACCTTCTTCTCCAAGAAATTCTCTCTTGCAGAACAAAACTACAACATAGGGAATAGAGAACTGTTGGCTATAAAACTCGCCTTTTTTGAATAGAGACATTTATTAGAAGGTACTGAACTCCTTGTTGTGGTTCAGACGGACCATAAGAACTTGACCTACTTGGAAAAGGCCCAAAAACTGATTTTCAGACAAGCCCGTTGTGCACTATTCTTCACTTGGTTTAATTTCGTGGTAACTTACATTCCGGATACTAAGAACACCAAAGCCGATGTCCTGTCTCGACAATTCCCTTGCAAGAGTCACCGAGCTCCTCCAGAGCATATAGTTCCTCCGGAACTAATAATTGCCCAGCTGGATACTACCTTACAAAGGAGCTTGTTGGCTGCTCAATCCCCGATACCTAGTAATATTTTGGTTCCTTCTAATACATTGTATGTCCGTCCTCAGTTAGTTTTGCACTGGACCCATGGACAGAAGGTTTCTGGGCATCCTGGTATCAAACAAACCTTCTTACGTCTTAAGCCTCTGATTTGGTGGCCTACCCTAAGAAGGGATGTTATAGCCTTTGTTAGAACTTGTGCTATTTGTGAGACTATCAAAATGCCTCGATCTGTTCCCCAAGGCCTATTACTACCATTACCTGTTCCTCCTGCTCCCTGGACTCATATCAGTATGGATTTTATCATGGACTTGCCTGCCTCCAAAGGGAATACCGTCATCTGGGTTGTAGTAGACAGATTTTCGAAATGAGCACACTTCGTTCCTATGCCGGCCCTGCCTTCAGCCCTAATCATGGCTCTTTCTTTTATTGAAAACGTCGTCCTTTTACGTGGGGTTCTGGAAGATAA
The DNA here is from genome assembly GCA_018402905.1 of Glandirana rugosa. NCBI lineage: Eukaryota > Metazoa > Chordata > Amphibia > Anura > Ranidae > Glandirana > Glandirana rugosa. Next base: position 366,184 of record BLSH010005370.1, read on the forward strand.
TGTTAGTGACAGAGGGCTGCAATTCATATCTGCGTTCTGGAGAGCTGTTTGCAAATACCTGGGTATCAAAGACTCCCTTACTTCTGGATACTACCCCCAATGTAATGGCCAGACTGAAAGGGTTAATCAAGATTTGGAGATATACCTAAGGGCTTATGTTAATGCTAAACATGACAGCTGGAGTGAGATGCTACCTCTCGGGCTACTCTATTGCTGAGAGGACTTGGGTACCTGCTTGTGATGTGCATGCCCCACAGCTGGTCAGGTTGTTCCATGATAGGCATTCATCCAAGCCCAAATAGCCTGGGGACATCTTTGTGTGGGGGGGTACTGTCACGCCTTGACCGGGAATCAACCCTGGAACCTGGTGTTCTGGGGTCGGGTTTCCTGCTTTTGAGCCACTGGGAGATTTATCTTGGTAGAACCCTGAGTTTCTTCTGTTCCATGATTTTGGACTCTGGCTCCACCCAGTGGCCAGCTGTAGGTAGTCTCCTCATTTAGCACCCTATAATCCTCACTTCCCCTTCCTGTCTTTGCCTTAGTATAGGTTCCAGTTCCTGCTTGTTATATTACCAGATTGTTTGCTTGTTACTAACTTTGCTTGTTCCCGACTACGCTTTTGGATTGCCCTTTTATGCTACATTTACCGATTGTTGCCAAACCTTGCCTGTCTCTGATTCCGTCTCTGGTATTCCCTTGGATCTCCGCTTTGATTTTCTACCAGACCTACATTGGGTCACCCTTGGCTCCCGACTACGCCCACTACTAACCGTGAGTCATTTATATATTTTGTTGTTCCTTGACTTACCATAGAGGTCCCAGAATTCTGGCTGCAGGTTCGCAGCTGTCCTCCACCTGATACTGGGATAATAAGACTACTGGTCAGGAAACTGTAGTGACAGTTGGGGTTCCTGGCAGACCTAACAGGGGGGAGTCACCCAAAGACTTCAATGCTCCTGGTTGATGATGTCACAAGGGGCAGGGCCACCAGGTGACTCTTCCCCTTAGCTATTTAAGAGCTGTCAAATGGCGGAACAGGCAGTCGGCGGGAGCCAGAGAGTTACTTTTTCCTTCTTCTTTTTCGGGTCCAGTGGTGTGGCGGGCGTCTAGATTGACATTGGATCTTCTTTGGCGAGCATTTTTATTTTGTTTAATAAAGGAATTGTCAAAAAGTGTGTGTTTTTATTTCTTTTTTGACACTTTTTTGGTGAATGAGTATGGGGTACAATGTACTCCATACTCATTCACATAAGGGGGGACTGGGATCCCCCTTGTTTAAGGGGGCTTCCAGATTCCAATAAACCCCCACCCGCAAACCACCACAACCACCGCCCATTTGGCCTGGCATGGTTCAGGAGGGGGGGTGCTCCCTCGTTCCCTCCCTTTCCTGACCTGCCAGACTGCATGCTCAGATAAGGGTCTGGCATGGATTTGGGGGGGGGGGGGGGGCCCGTTTATCTTTTAAATTTTGACATGCTGTTTTTTTTATAATTTTTAATTGCCGGCAAGTTTTCTTTACCACCGTCATTATATGGCGGCAGGTCGGCTCTCCTGTGCGAATTGCCGCACAGCGGTCCATGCAGGGAAGATAGGGGGCGCGCGCATGCCCGCTGCGCGCCGCAGGAGCATGCCCACGGGTCCGGCGGACTCATTGTCCGCCGACGACCCGCGATCGCCTTGTACAGAGGCAGTACAGGGATCTGCCTATGTAAACAAGGCGGATCCCCGTTCTGACACGGGACATGTCGGAGATTTTCTGTTCCCTGTGTTTAGGAACAGCGATCTCTGTCATGTCCTAGGCAGCCCATCCCCCCACACGGTTGGAACACGCTGAGGGAACACATTTAAGCTTTTTTTAACATTTTTATAGCACTGATCAATGTAATAATGTCACTGGTCCCTAAAAATTGTAATTTGGGGTCAGATATGTCCACCGCAATGTCGCAGTCCCGCTAAAAATCGCAGATCGCTGAAATTACCAGTAAAAACAATAGAAAAAAATCAAAGTCCATAAATCCCATAGTTTATAACGCGATAACTTTTGTGCAAACCAATTAATATATGCCTATTGAGATTTCTTTTTACCAGAAATATGTAGAAGAATATATATCGGCCTAAACTGATGAATAAATTTTGTTTTTTTATATATTTTTTTTTGGATGTGTATTATAGCAGAAAGTAAAAAAAAATTTTTTTTTTCAAAATTGTTGCCCTTTTTCTGTTTATAGCGCAAAAAATAAACACTGCAGAGGTGATCAAATATAGACAAAAGAAAGCTCTATTTGTGGGAAAAAAGGACATGAATTGTGTTCAGGTACAGCATAGCGCACCCGCACAATTGTCAGTTAAAGCGACGCAGTGCCGTATCGCAAAAATGGCCTAGTCATTAAGGGGGCAAATCCTTCCGGGGCTGAAGGGGTTAATCTGTTAGCGGGGAACCCACTAACAGCTGATAAATCATCCGCTGTTAAGGACACGGCAGCCGGCTTCCCGGCCCACTCCTTAGCAACCAGCTATTGGGTGGGGGACCCCCCACTGTTTCTGACAAACACCGGATGTGATACTGCCAGCAAAACTCTGGTGATAAATATGTTTTTAATCTGTTCTGTTTATGAATGGGCCTTAAAGCGGAGTTCCACCCAGTTAAAAGTCAGCAGCTACAAAAAGTAGTTTGGGAGGGTGCGCTGAACTCACCACGTTCCTATCTGTAACCTGCGAGACAGGTACCGGCCGGTTACGCTATATTTTTATGAAATACTATGTAAGTAGGATTTTATCTGTTACAATTAAATTGCCTGACGGTACTTCACCATTGAGCCTCCTTTTTCTTGTGGGTATTGGGATCACTGCCATACGATCTGTGTGTTCTTCACAGTCTTAGGCTCCATGCACACTGTATCTGATAAACTACCGTTTTTGGTAGTTTTGGCGGTTTTTTTAACAGCCCAAAAAAACGCCACTTTATCGCCATGTTATCCTATGTGTCCATGCACACATGGACCTTAATTGTCATTTATCAGCAGTGGCGTTTTTGGGCTGTTATCTGAATGCCCTGAATTGGCGTTCAAAAGTCGTTCTTTTGACCACAAAAAAAACTTTTGGGTGGAACTCCGCTTTAAGAGCTTATGGTATTTTGGTGATATTTACATTTTGTAGTAAATATTGTATAATCATTATTTTTTTGTGGAATTTACTTTTTTTTTAATGCATGCGATAATTTATGCAATCATTTATGCAAATGAGTCACATGACCGTGTTATCACATGAGGTAAACATTAGTGAATTGACCCCAAAGACTTTAGGCCTCATGCACACTGGACTTTATAAAAAAGCCAGTAGCCTTAGCTGTAGAAAGCTGTAGCAGTATGTGAGTTTTTCAGCGTTTTTTTAGCTGAAGCGTTTTTTTAGCTTTAGCTAGCAAAATTATACTCCCACAAATGCTTATGGCTCAAAAACGCTGATAAACGCAGAATAGCCGTGTTTTTCAGCGCTTTTTGGTGTTTTTACAGGGTTTTTTTTCAGCTTTTTTCGGAGCTTTTTACATCTGAAATACTCCTCTCAAAACTCACTAGTTCTTTTTTTTTTTTTTTTACTTTCAATTAATTTTTATTGATTCATGGAAAAACAGGTAAAGAACAAAGCTGAGTGGTTCACAAGCATTGCAAACAGCATTAAAAAATATAGCTTGAGACAAAGTTATTCAGTAAGCAAGAACAATGTCATATGTCATAAATCAAAACCCCAATTCTGGACTTTCACCCGCTCAGAGATTAGGTTAAGAGAGTAGTGAGGGTGACATTAGCCGGGACCCCCCCGTCAGCACCCCAGCTGGGTACAAGCTGTGCCAGGCGGGGAATAATCCCCTCCCTAGTTCTGGATTTTTTTCCTAGCTAGAAAATGCCCCAGCCAAAAACTATAACAGCCTATGTGTGCATGAACACATAGGACAAAATGATGGGGAGTTTATTGGCTGCAGAAAAAAAAGTCTGAAGCCAAAAACAGCAGCTGTAAAAACGTCCAGTGTGTATGAGGCCTTAATGGCAAGAGCCTATCAGAGCTGAAGGGAGATAGGGCATTGTTAAGGCCTAGGGGTAATTGTGAGAGTACAGGGCAGCAAAAGAAAGGGATTGGCATTGGGCAACCACCCTGCTGTGGGTACTGGCCTTGGAGTGCAGGGTGATTTGTGAATTCAGCTCAAAGCACACATCAGGGTTTGGAGAAATATCCCTTTAGCATTAAACTGGACTAGAAAATACTGGCATTTCTGGAATGTGTTAAGAACTTTCTAAATTGTGTACAGTTGACACTCAGATTCAGACTTTCAAATGACAACTAGGGTCTGAAAATGTAAATCTGATTGGGGGCCATGGAAAAGACATCTGTTTTTTTATTGAAACATGTATTGAAAAAAAGCCTTAGGGGCTGCTATGTATAACCTCTGTCTGGTGGCTTCAACACTTTCTGAGACATTGGCCTGAAAGACAATGCAGTACAGGTCAGAGGTTCCTGTATGCATGCTTGTTCTGGCTCATTGGTACAACTGCCAAATGCAAGAGGGTCAGCATGACAACCAGACAAGGATTTTCAAAAGGAGAAGGCAGTAATGGTAGCCTTTGTGTTTCTGTCGTGACGGGTTTCCTTTAAGATATGTTTCAAAATAGGCTCAGGGTCTGCCATCTAACTTGGCTCTCCAGTCATAAGCTAATATGTTTGAACTCTGTAAAGATGTCATGCGGTTGATCTGATCATAAACAGACGTGAGATCTCACAGCAGAGATAATCATGAAATTCCTAATGCTGCCAAACTACTTCCAGCACAGTGCTACCCATTTTCCTGCATCAGCTGGCAGTGTGTGTGCTCATTCTGTGAATTTATTGCAGGACTTATTGACTTCGGATGAATTACAGTTACATAACTTGTTATTTTTAACATTTCTTTCAGGGAATTGCAGATGATTTCATATCAGAATAGAATTGAGCAGCTCCAAGAAACCCTGAAACAAAGGATGCAGTCTGATGACAGCTGGGAGACAAAGGTACAGGCAGTGCACCTATGGGTGTGTTCGTATTGATGGATGGCATCTTTTCAGTAGCTCTTTCATATGGCACATGTTCCAGCATGCTTTGCTTATCTGATGACATAATGTGTAAAACAAAGTACTTCTTTTATATCCCCGCAGTGTTCTGTCTGATAAACAAATACACATTGCTGTTAGCATGGTGAGAGAATGGAACAGTAAAAATCAAAAGCCACTCTTGATCAAGGGGCCATTTTAAACCTACCACCATAATACAGTAGTGTTGTAACATCTAAAATGAAATTCCTCCTCTGAACTCCATTGGAATATATAAATATTTTGTATTGTTAAAATAGTACCTAGGTAGATGCATCTATCTGATGCTGCATATTTCCCCTGCTACCTCTGCACTGAGAACTGAGCGATCAAACACAGCTGTTTGCTCAGTTTTCCCCTCCACTCTGAGTAGAGAGCAGTGATTGTCAGTCACCGGCTCTCTGCTCTGCCCCTCCAGCGCTCACTAGAGCGCTGGGCTGTGGGAGGCGCAGAAGCAGCTGCCTTAGTCTCCCAGCGGCCCGCTGAGAGGCTGAGTCAGCTGCCAGTCCAGGTATCTAGGTGAATCCTGACTGTAAAGTCGGGATCAATCCAGCACCTGGACCAGCTGAGTGACATCAGCCAATAGTGGACTTTAGCCCACTGTCAGCTGAAAACGTGTCACAGGAGTGCTGAAGGAACTGCATATACAGAAATAAACGTGTGTTTTTTTTCCCCCTACTTTATGCTGCAGCATGGGCTAAAATACCCTGTGCAAATAGCACCCAAGAGAGTTAAGGCCCGTACACACGGTACAGCGGTTGTACAACAACGGTCATATAACAGCTTGTTGTACGATCGTACTTGCAATTAGAACAGCCGACGTGCGACGCTCGTACAACACATGGAGGAGCAAACTAGAAAACTTTGGTTGTACAACTGTTTTACCGTGTGTACAGAGAAGTTGGGCCAACAAAGCTGTGCGTGCAAATCACGCATGCTCAGAAGTCAGGAACGCCCGGAAGTGTCCGTTCTGGGAAACCTACGTTCCTAATTCACAAGTCACTTTCACCTGAACTTCCTCTTTATACGCTCGTAGCACGTCACCACGTTGGGCTTGATCGTATGATTGCTTCGTGCACGTCAGTATGCGAGACACAACAGCCAACATACGATTTTGGACGTCCGGTCATACGACAGTCGCACCGTGTGTACGAGGCTTTAGACCACTACACATATAGGAACACAGCAACCTGACATGCCTACTACCCAGTGCTCCAATCAGTTTGATATATTTTTTCTGAATATTATATACTATCTTATACAGCTTTTGCTCTTCTGTTTCTTTAAGCCACCATAGACGGTTAGAATCTAAACCGTTCAACAGGAACCATGTTTGGGCAGGCTGAATGTACCAAGTTGATAGATCGGTCAACTTGGGTACAACCAGCATACTGCTGTGTAGCCGCTAGCATTAATCACTGTGTTCTCTCTGCGGGGTTGCCTTATATATATATATATATATATATATATATATATATATATATATATATACATACACAGTATATTACATATAAAACAACATTTTCATATCATTTAACACAGCTATCACAATAGTACACACTTGCAAAAATTGAATGTCATTCATAAAAATGATTGCTTATAACAGAGATGAAAAAAAAATCCTGATCTCCTACTTAGAGTAGTACAGTGTCACTGTCATAACACTGCATTGCTTTTGGTCATCGTATGTAAAGAAAAAGAACTGTAAGAAAAGAAAAAATATTTAAAAAATTGAAAGAAAAATATTTTAAAAACTTTTTTTTAAATACTGTCACCAGTCAGAATCCCTGATCACCGCCACACCAGTCATATCATGCACTTTTCTGGCGACTATATGTAAAAAAAAATGTGAATAAAAAAAATGTTATTTCATTTCATTTTCAAAACAATTGTGATGAAAAATTACAATTTAAAAAAACTCACCAAACTCATGCTAAATACTTTGTACAATCTACTTTCCAAAAAGGGGCAATTTGGGGGTGTTTGTACTGTCCTGGCATTTTAGGGCTTCAAGAAATGAGATGGCAGTCAGTACATCAGGTTTGATTGATTTTCATTTATATTTATATATATATATATATATATATATATATATATATATATATTTATACCATATACCATAGATTGTAGACTCCAGAACCTCACTAAATAATACACCAATTTGGGTTATTTTTTATCAAAGAAATGTAGCAAATACATTTTGGCCTAAAATGTATGAAAAACGATTATTTATTTTCAAATGTTATAACAAACACCAAGAAAAACACTTTTTGGAGTATTTTTTTTGCTTATCTAGAAAAAAATGAAAAACCCAGTGGTGATTAGATACCACTAAAAGAAAGCTCTATCTGTCTCAAAAAAAAGCTTCCCATGCTCAGCGGCGGCCTCCCGTTCCCCTGCTCTTTGCGGCAGCTTCCTCCCTCCTTCTTGGCAGCCAGTCGGGAGTCTTCTCTGCCAATCAGAAAACGGGTCTCATACCCGCTTCTGATTGGCCGGATTGAGGATCAGTGTTACAACAGCGAATGTTTATTCGCTATTATAACACCTGGGTGGGTTCATGGCGTAATGCTCTGCTACACGAGCCATTCTATTTTGAAGCCTATTAGAGCCCATGGATAGATTCGTGCTATGCTATGCTTTATGCATATAGGGGTGGCGAGGATAGAGGGGGCGATGCCTGGGTGCCCCTAATGGATGGGCTGTCACTGCTGAAATCTGAAAATTGGCCTGGGCAGGAATGGGGTAAAAGTGTCTGGTATTGAGGTGGCTAAACTTAAAAAAACAAAATTAAAAAATTGACTCCAAACATCGTTTTCCTTGGCAATAGATGCACTGGAGAAAAGAGTTTGGCTTGCTAAGGGTGCTGTGTGCACCTGAAAAGCTGGGGTGATCATAAGCAATTAGGCCGCTGTTGTGACTATTCTTTATAGGGAAGACAGATACTTTCAGAAGTCTCTCAGAACTCTTACAAACCTTGATGAAGGTAGAGCATGTCACTCATGGAGACATTGCTTTGCAGCAGCTACAAGCATGAACCACTGTAAGCTAAGCTTTATGCTGCAGACTTCAGTCTCCTGGATGCCTCCTTGAGTGGTCTCAGCTCAGTAGAAACCTAAAGGGAGTGCAGGCAAGGAATGGCAAATATGCTTTAGCATCAACTTGTGTTCACTGAACCTTGGGCCTTTATTCCATTCCATTGCTTGCAGAATAGGAATACACATATAATTGCAGTATGCACACATTCACACCTAATTATAATTGGTTTGATTACGGGAGATGATGACGACATCATATGCTCGCCACCATTGTTGTCCAGCTTTTTTTTCCCCTCACCTGGCTCACCTGTTTGCATATGGGAAAATTTGATGTTTAAACACAAATCACACAAGGTAGGATTAGTTAGCATCAATCATTGCTCACTGTGTCTTCTCATTTCTGACAAAACTGTGACACCTGCTCCAGAGGACAATGAAAATGTATTTACGTAAATATATTACTCACTGAATCTTTTCTGCAGCACACAGAGGCAAAAAAATATGAAATGTATTGTAACTGTACTGTCTGCCCCCCATGTTGTAAAGTGCTGCGCAAACTGTTGATGCTATATAAATCCTGTATAATAATAATAATAATTAAAGGGTGAGCTCACACCTCTCCCAGGGGTCCATCAGCTAAGCCAGTGGTGTGCACAGTGCATGTGCCTTCTACACTACAAATATAAGTCCAGATAAAGATGGATGAGTCACTCTGGATAGCATAAAACTTTACTGATAAGGGCTGATGCACACAGTTGCTGTGGCCCATACAGTGTGAATGAGCGCTTTATTTATGCTGCTGGAGCTGCCTGCAGGTAGCCTGTGATTTCTCTATGGGGATGCAGTATCTGTATGGACAGTCACGATGCGCTGCCATACATTGCCATGCAATTCGGCGTGGTGCACTGCAATAAAATGTACAATGTCTGCATTTTGTTGCAGTGTGAATGGGACACATCGGAAGCAGTTGTTTCCTGTGTGTCCTTGCAAAGACAGGCATCTTACAGTGCATTAAAACGCCTGTCACCTAGGGTTGCCACATCATCCCTTTAATCCAGGACACATGAATTACACAGGTTCTGTGGCTGATTAAGGTGGTAATTAAACTCACTTGGTGCCTTATCTGCATTAAATTAGCCTCAGAACCTGTGTGATTCATATGTGTCCTGGATTAAAGGGATGATGGGGCTACCCTACTGTCACTGCAGTATGTATGAATTCACAAATCTGCATGGTAAATGAGTTAAATACTAACTCCACCTTTTGCAACATGTTACAACAAAAATTTAGTGGGGGTAATATTTAACATGGTACTAAGCAAGCCCTCCCCCGTGACAGCGTGCAGGAGTTCCTCCACTGCCACATTTGAAATTGCTGTGGTTGTGCGGGGTTCCACCCACTCAGCTGCATTGTTCATTCACAGAGATCTATGGAAGAAGGGACTTTTAATTCCCAATGTAATACAAGTGTGGCAATCACCGCACTCGTAGTCCATTCCATCTCTCGAACTGCTCAGTATGGGCACGAACCTGGAGACAGAGTCTGCAGGAGCCTGGCATTGCCACACGATCCACTGATCGTAGGTGCACAGTCTTCTGTGGAAAAAAATAATAAATGCACATTTTTTTTCCTGCTAAAAATATGTGCATTTATTTATTTTAAGTTGAATTTATTCTTTAAAACTCTTTATACTAGAATATACACACAATAAAAAAGGTGTACATACACCATTTTTCGTAAATATCCTGTAAATAAATCAATATCCCAGTGATAACTGAGACATTCTGGCATTCTAGCACCTTAATGGTAACTCCAAAAAGCTTCCCTAGACAAAAGGCTGGCTCCTACATCAGCCCTTCTTAATCCAATAACCACTCTGTCAATAGCCTGGAAATAGAACACTGCTAACTCTTTCCATGCTGGTTAAAAAATGCCTAGAGACATTAGAGGGAAGAGTCACTTGTAGGAAGGTTCACTAAAACTGGAGCACTCAGAATCTGGTGCAGCTGTGCATGGTAGCCAATCAGCTTCTAACTTCAGCTTGTTTGACCGCTTAGCGACCGCCCACTGTAGATTTACTGGCGACACATTCCTGCTGTGATTGGACACAGTGAGAGCCAATAAATGGGTCCGGCGGACGCAATGACCCGCTGATTGTTCTTGAGAAAGGCAAAACGGCGGTCGTCACAAATTGTGGGGCCCCTTACACAGATTTAGGCCTGCCCCCCCCCCCCCTAGCCTGATCGCCAACCTGCCCACTGGCTGTCCCACCGAATCTGGAAAGGAAGAACAAACAAGCGCCCATCTAAGTGCAGCAACACGAGACAGCATTTATTAAAAACTTTGTACAAACTACTCACAAGAGTAAAGGAATAACAGGCATTAATGAAGACACATCCTTTCCCTGCAGCAGCGGGTCCGGCCAGCTCTTATCATCTGCGGGCACTTCATTGGTACACAGCCGATGGATTCCGGCGTTCCCGAGGGCCGTGGACAGCGCGTGCGGCTTGTAGTGATGTCATACCGGTGCAGGGGGGTTGCCAAGGGGACGCGTTGTTGGAGCATGAGCTCCTTCCTCAGGCCTATGTCATATAATAATAAGACATGGGCCTGAGTGCACATGCCCCTTAATCGTGTACTTGGCTGTAACCCCCTGATGGCAGCCCTGGTCAAAGCACACCTCCCCACAGTTAGCAATCACTCCTAGGGAACGCATTTAACCCTTTGATCGCCCCTGATGTTAACCGCTTCCCTTCCAGTGTCAATAATGCAGTAACAGTGCATATTTTATAGCACTGATCACTGTATTAGTGTCACTGGTCCCCAAAAAGTGTCAGATGTCTGATTTGTCTGCGGCAATATTGCAGTCCCGCTATGAGTCGCTGATCATCGCCATTACTAGTAAAAATATATATATATATATATATATATATATATATATATATATATATATATACCATAGTTTGTAGACACTGTAACTTTTGCACAAACCAATCATTATACACGTATTGGGATTTTTTTCTACCAAAAATATGTAGCAGAGTACATATTGGCCAAAAATGATGAAGAAATTATTTTTACATTTTTTTATTGGGAATATTTTATAGCAGAAAATAAAAAATATGTCATTTTTTGTATATAGCACAAAAAATATAAAACCGCAGAGGTGATTAAATACCACCCAAAGAAAGCTCTTTTTATGGGGAAAAAAAGGATATACTTTTTTTGGGAAACAGCGTCGCATGACCGCGCAATTGTCAGTTAAAGTACTGCAGTGCCGTATCACAAAAAATGGCCTGGTCATGAAGGTGGGTAAACCTTCCAGAGCTGAAGTGGTTAATTAAGCTCTGACAAAAAAATCTGGAAGCTGATCTCTATGCAGAGCTACACCAAATTTTGCAATCTCCATGTTTAGTAAATCCCCCCCCCCTCCTTTGGACTCTGTATTATG
>BLSH010005370.1:401972-415725 GCA_018402905.1 Glandirana rugosa
CAGTAACATTGTTCACAGGGGTAACTTACTAAAATGGAAACACAAAGATTAAGAATTAAATACATGACCATTGTTCAGTTTTAAAATGAAGTGTAAGTCACTAGTTACGATGGATACCTTCGGTTGTTACCGTTATTTATGGACTGTTCCCAAAGTTAGGGAAGAGTGAGATAATTGTTGATTTAAATTTTTTTCCGACTCTTAAACGGTAAGAGGTTTATTTACCTTTTTTTAATGTTCTCTAAAGTCACAAGAAATCATCACAACTCGCTTGGGCCTGACATTGCAAGCCCAGGCATGGCTTGAAATCCCACAGGCACCGTGGAACCCGAACGATTTTTGAAATGTCCGGGTCCGGGTCCGTGCCACGGACACCCTAAAGTTCGGTACGGACCCGAACGTTACAGTCCGGGTTCGCTCAACACTACTAAAGAACACTGAAATCTCTTGTAATTTTTTTCCATTTATTTGGAGAATGGCAAATTCTCAGCCTTTTTTTAAATTTAGTTGTTAATAGAGTGAGAAGGGATTGAAACCCTTGTCAGGTATTTATTGCCATTGTTGGCTTCCATAGGTAGCATTGATCACTGAATGTGAAGTAAAATTTTGACTTGTTACCAGTACATAAATTAAGAATTAGAAACACAAAGGTAAAATCATTCAATGGGGACACTTGTTACAATGACATCTGTCTAAAGTCCTGTACACATGGGCCGAATGTCGGGAGATATCAGCCGATTTAATAAAACCGGGCGACATTCGGCCCATGTGAATGTCAGACAGTCCTACAGAAGCCAATGGCTGAGAGCACTGATCGGAGTGTGGGGGGGGGGCATCACCCCCCTGTCAGAACACAACAGCTCAGTGGGGGAGATTGCTGTACTAATGTCGGATGTTTAGTACAGCAGCTCCAACCATAGCAAGATTTTTTTTCGTTCAGCCCTCTAGGTTGAACAAAAATAGGCCATTCCCCTAACTTTGAAGAAATGTCATCACACATCTTGTGTTTACAAAGCAGAAAGTAAAGGATTGTGCCCCCAATGGGCCATAGAAAGCTGCTACAGGTTTAGCTTTTGGTATACAGGTTCCTTCCTACCTAGGGCGGTGTTGATTTATGAAGCAGACTGGAAATGTTATAACTTCTGTGGGGTATTTATTATTATTTGTATTGTTATTTGTATTATTATTTGTTGGCTGTGCCTTAGTTGTAAGAACCCATTTGTTCCCCTTGGTTCTGGTATTAAAGTGATAAAAAGTAAGAAGTCTCCCCACTGGAGTTATAAGCAGCAATAACAAAATGAACAGAAGATCTAACTTTCCACCCCTCTGGTATTCTAAACTATGATCTAAATGCCTTTATTTAACTTAACTCAGCGCAGCCAGTCCATGAATAATTCCTATGTTTCTATTCTTCTCAAAGCTTTCACTTAATGGGGAATGTATTTTAAGGGGAAGAAGTTGGACTGTTAAAAATCCAGCTATTAGTTCAGTCCCATTCGTTTTCTTGTAGTATGATCTGGAAAACGGAACAACCATAACCTGTTCAGTAAAGCCATATTCCCTTTGTCGTTACTAGTGATAGCCCTGTACTCAGTAACCCAATGAATTTCCAACTAAGTGGTCTTCCAAAAGATATTAATTTCCTGCCAAACCTGTTAGCATAGCTATAAAGTCCTGAAGCCACAGACTGATAGCTGTATTGCCAAACACATAGGTACTTTTTGTACAGTTTCTATCTTTTTAACAAGTGTTTTGAGATGGTTTGAATGACTTGAATACTTTTGCACACATTCCTGTCTTGAAATGCTACCTTATTTCCCGACCATGTCATTATTTATGTAGCTGTTAATCTAATGTAGTAAATAGGAGACAAGATAAGACAACATTCTCCAGGACTGCTACTCTGTATACATCATACTTCATTTTCTTTAGGCATTAAAAGGATTAGTTACATTAGTCTTGGTGTGCAGGATTCCCAGCACTGTATCCCCCATCAATAACTATATAGTGTAATGCAGCATTACATCACATTATTGATTGCACTGTGTATATTATTGAGTACCAGTGTTGGACACCTACTTTATTTATTTATTTTTATCAAGGTATATTCACACTTACAAAACTGTATAGACAATGTAAAGTTCCACCCAAAAGTGGAAGCTCCACTTATCTGCTTCTCCCCCCCCCCCCTCCGGTGCCACATTTGGGGGAGGGAGCTGATACCTGTCAAAAACAGGTACCCACTCCCACTTCTGTGTAAGGGCACCGCGGCGACCATGTCATTTGTGGCCCCTCCCCCTTCCCCCTGCTGCCTTTCGGGAGACACACACAGGTCCCAGAAGACAGCAGGACCATTCAGAAAGTGCCGCGCGACTCACGCATGCGCAGTAGGAAACAGGAGGTGAAGCTGCACCCAGAGCCGATGGAGGGGTCGGCTTCCGGTGCCGACATTGCAGGCTCCCTGGACAGGTAAGTGTCCTTAAATTAAAAGTCAGAAGCTACAGTATTTGTAGCTGCTGACCTTTAATTCTTTTAATAAAGGCTGGAACTCCTCTTTAAGGCAGCATCTTTTTGCTGCTTATGGCGGACCTATCACACTTCAGATGAATCACTAGGACATGTTATTACCAAAGTATACCACTATTTTCAGTAAATAAACCCCTTGCTTACCTTGCATACAAAAAAAATTGTCCGGTGTGCTCTCATGTGACTACAGACTAGGCAATTTGGGTCACATAATCTCTGGCTATTAAGGAGCATTCTGATTGTTTGATGTCATTAGAGACTGCAGAGAATCTTTTGTTTTCCAAGAATTAGAGTCTAGTCTTCTCTGGTAGACTTGCAATAAGATAAGACAGCAAACAGGAACTATACTAAACAGGAAACAGTCTGCATATGCAATGATCAGCTGCAGCATGGCTGCCCCCATGTATATGCACAGCAAATGTTTAAAAAAAAAAAAAAAGCTTTCACTAACTTGAAGCTGATTGATGATGTAAGACAAAATAAATTATATTAATTTAATTACAGCCCAATAGCTATACTCATTTAATTTCTGTATCAATAATGCATATGGTATCTTCCAAAACAGTGGCACTAAATAGTTACCTCAAAATTAAAATTAAAATAAAATAAAATATGCCACTATCAGCGCTTAGGACATATATACCATGCTCAATACATAGCTTAAAAAAGCAGCTGCTTTAAACATATGACATAATACATCTGGCATCGGAAGGTTAAATCAGTCCCATCTATGATGCAAGCAGCGCTAACACTTTATAGACAGCCCTGCTTACACTGTTGGGCTCATTGCATATGGTTAAGACCAAAGTGCAAATTGCAGTTAGCCAGTAACAATCAGTCTCCATCTAACTGCTAACTGGTTACAGAAAGCTTAAAGAGGTATTAAACCCAAAATGTTATATGTTTGCACCTTACTAATCCTTAGATGTGGTGCATTTGTTTTCTTTTTTAGGCTTTTTCCCTCTCTCTTCACCTGGTGATCTGGCACTTCCTGTATTAGCATGCCCCCACTCTGGATGAAGGAGCAACAGAGAAACCTTTGGTCAGCAGCAATGTCAGTCTGGGGTGGAGGGGAGTGTTCGATGTCCTAGCAGATTTAGATACACTAACAAATTAAAACCAAACTCCGGCTCACACTTGTAAAAATTTTATTAGGGTGTGTTGATAATGTATTGTCACAGTGTCTCCCAGTGTCGGTTTACCAGCATTCGATGTGTATAGCGAATATGGCTTTAACCGACAATGAGGTTAGACCACTAGCAGTGAAAATCTTCCATTAATTGGTAACCGCACTCTACCCATCCGATCATCGCGGCCAGCAGGCACTCTGAGCGGTTAACGCTGGAGCGAATGCCGGTCCGGAACTTTGGGGGTTGCGATGTGCATTCCACGACGCAGGTGTATACCCGTCAACCGGGGGGCCCCCTGTATTATGTGCAGATAAATCCGCTTGATGGGGATGTACTTGTGGTGTGCAATCAGTATCACCTTTTATGTAAGGATAATGGTCTGTAAGCATTCTGTCATGTTTGATCTACATGACAGAAACACGCAGCTGTATTCCTTTGTGCATAATTTAACCTCTAATGGAACAGTAGTATAATCACTATCAAATATGGTCCAAAGAATCATATTTTGATAGGATTCACGCTGATGGTTAAATGGCGGCAAAAGCATGCACGGGAACGAGCGCAGACAGCACCCATGAGTTGACACGTCGGTCCACGTGGTGTTTTTTGCTCCACGTGGGTTTTTTTGTTAACTAGGGTGCGCGCATTTACGCGGACCTTTCGGCGGGAACTCATGCACACTGCCTTCACTCGTTCACGAACATACACGCCCCTTTCTTTTGTATCTTTTGAATTTGTGTCATTGGTTGTTATTTTGTTTTGAGCTACTGTCAAGTGACTGTGCCTTGGAGGCTGATTGGCTGATGTGAAGCCACAAAGCCCCTTTGTTACCCCTGTTTCATCCCCATAAAATAAAGGAGCTCCGACTGGTTTGCAGGACTGATTTCGAAGCGACAATGTGAATAGAGCTTAGTGTGTCTGTCTTATACTTGGTTTAGCATGAGTGCACTCGAAATGCATTATGCGAAAGAGCTGAAAAGTGCAGTTATTAGCGCAATCTAAATATAATGCACACAGCGTATTATATTTTCCATTACACACTGCTGTTACACAAGCAGTTAAAGCATCAGTTTTTTTTCCTTTGGTATAAAGGTTTTACATGAATAAATTAATGCTGATCATTGTAAGAGCCCCTGTCAGTGGTAAATAATTTGTCTCAACCCTGTAACTGCTACAGCTGCATGACATTTTGTTCTGCTGAAAAATGACAGCCTTACTGGCAGGACCAGAAAATGAAAATGAAGGATACCAAAAAAGAAAAACTATTGCCGCCATTACATCTAAAAAATTGGTAAGCTGCAATGTAATCAATGTTCGCTTCTAGGCTTAATACTGCTTTTAAATATGATTGGTGCTCTTATTGCATTAACATCAGCCTATACATTGCATTATTTCTGCTCTTTAATATATGTTTACTGCACTAATTCCTGTAAAAACTAGACCTATAATGAATTCTGCAATGCCTTCATATTTTGCAGATACCAGCACTAGTATCCAGGGCATGTGAAGAACTGCAGGCTGAAATAGACATTCTGGAGAAGAAGTTACAGCAAGCTCAAGCAAGACTTCTGGAGAAAAATCAAGCAAAAGACACTGAAATTACCAACTTAAAAAAAATCATTTCTGAGTTGGAAGTTCGTTTGAAAAGAGACTATGAACACAATACCTCTTCCCTAGAAGAAATGAGAAAAGACATACACACAAAAGCTGAGCAACTGAATGAAATGAACATGACCTGTGCACAGCTAAGACATCAACTAGACCAAGTCACTCAGGAGGTAAGAAGCCACAATACAAAACCATTATGGGCTCCTGGTCAATACTGCAATCATCTTGTGACTTTGGAATAAAGGAAAGTACAAAGTAATGATACTAAGTTAAACATAATGTGCCTTTACAATTTTGAGTTAGATATATGACAGCACCATGATTGCCAATTTACTGGAAATTTCTAGCACCCAGAATGCCTTATCAAACAACAAAATTTGCCATTTTGTCAGAATCCTGCACTTGCCGTTGACAAGACAAAAAATAAGGGCTCAAGCACATGGGCGGCAAATATGCTCTAGTGCAAACATCTCAGCGGTTTTCTTTGCCCGGGGAGCCACATTTACTTCTATTGTTCTCCATAGGTCCTTGTACTCAGGTAAACGCTGGTACTTTCTTGCGTCAGCATGTTACATTTGCATGTGCTGATGATGTGTTTCCCATGTAAATCAAAGTACAAGCAGGTGCACCCAATCACTTAGGCCTCATACACACGGGCGTATCTAAAACGTCGGGCCCGACGTCAAGGAAAAAAAATCGGCGTTATGCATCGGCGTTAGTGAGCGTCGGCGTCAATAGGCGTTTTTTAAAAAAAATCATCCCTCTGCTATTTTTCAACCTAAAAACGTCAGCGTCAAAAAACGCCGGAAAACGCCGGTACAATATTAGTTGGTGTTTGTTGGCGTTTTGCGGCGTCGGCGTCAAAAAATGCCAAAACGTTACAGCCTCAGAACGCGATGGCCGTGGGTTCTACTTTCAGCTCACTAACGCCAACGCCATCTACAGCTCAAAAACGCAGACGTTTTTATGGGGCCATTGACTAACATGGAGAGCTGCAAAAAACGCCAGAAAATGCCAGAGTCAAAAAACGTCCGCGTGTATGAGGCCTTATGAATGGCTGTACAAATATGGCTCCCTGGGAGTGAAAAAACGCTGGGATTATTACTGCTAGAGCATATTTTTACCTCTTACCATCCATGTTCATGAGCCCTAAAACAACACATCCTATGGCAGTTCAAACTGACAGATTTTGGATCTGATTGGACATAGAAAGTATCATTTTTAGCCATATACTCTGTACTTGTATGGCATAGTCACACAGAAAGCTAAATAAAATCTCCACAGCAACAGAGAAAGGTTTTTTGTTTTTCTTAATAGATTAGGGGAAGGCTAGAACCCCATGCACTTTTTGTTACGGTCTATATTTCTGTTGCAAATTGTCTCCCACTTTCCATTTGTTGACATCATTGGGGTTGATTTACTAAAGGGAAATAGACTGTGCACTTTGCAAGTGCAGTTGCTCCAGTGATTAGTAAATGAGATGAAGCTCCACTTTGCAAAGAATAACCAACCACATGCAAATAAAATTAAAAAAAGAAAAACATTTATGCTTCCACTTGATTGGATGATTTAAGTCAGAGCTCTTCCTCATTTACTAAGCTCTGGAGCAACTGCACTTGCAGAGTGCACAGTCTATTTGCCTGTAGTAAATCTTTCCCTTTAACAATGCTCTGGATAGTATTAAAGAGGAAGTAAACCCTGATGGGCTTTACTTCCTCTTCGTTGCTCTGAAGTACCCTGCAATGTAAAAGCATAATAGGCTAGTATGCATCGCATACTAGCCTATTATGTGACACTCACCTTCATTGGAAGCCCGCACTGTCCCCACTCCTGAAAGTGCCCCTCTTCCTTCTGGGGCTCTGTGATTTGCCTGAGTCGCATGACGTCACTCCCGCACATGCGCATGGGAACCGCCAATCGTGGCACGAAGTCAGTGAAGGATCGCCACGGAGGCCTTTCCTTCACTGCGCATGTGCCTGATGATATGGGCACATCACAGTACACTGCAGATCTCCTAAACCATGCAGGTTTAGGAGATATGCAGGGAACCTACAGATAAGCCTTATTATAGGCTTACCTGTAGGTTAAAGTGGTTGTCATGAGTTGACAACCACTTTAAATATCCAAAAATGTCTCTAAACTTCTCCTACTCTATCCTAGCAAACAAAACAAAAGGTTATGGCAGGGCAAATGCTTTAACTAAAGGCTTTTTTTGAGTGTTAAGGTATTAGAACCACTGTCAGGTTTTTTTCTCACCAGGAATAAAATGGGGGTAAATCCAAAATTTTGAGTTGCCCCCAGAACTGCAATAGGCGGAAAAATCTTTCAGTGAGCACACTGGTTTCTGTGACAATTGTCTAAGAGATTTCCTTCACATTGGAAAGATATCCTCTCATCTTCTATTGAGTCCACAGGCAGACAGTGGAAGAAAATCTTTCTAATTGGACAGTAAAAAAAGAAAAAAAAATGTGGTTTTAAGTACCCTTCTCCACTCTATCCAAAATGAAATGGAAAAAATGGCCTTTGCAGTGGTAAATAAGGCAGCACAAGCTACAATGATGACGTGCAAGGTGTTATAACCAGATTTGACCTTTTAGTGAATTGCTACATATTCACCGTGATCATAGTTTTTGTACTGTTTAGAAGGGAGCCCATAGTAGAATAGGTGCTCTGGAAGAAAGTCACAACACCAGTAAGGAGTTCATATATTTTGACTAAACTGTGTGAAATAATAATGTATGGCACCTAAAATATATTACACTTTGAAATAATGGAAAGCAAATGTGAAAATCAATGAGGTATGGCCTCCATTTATGGGGATTCGTTATTTTTTCTGTTAGGAACTGAACTGAACATTGTTTGATGGCTTTCTAAGGAATATCATTATAGGCTTGTTTCACGTAGACAGTCAGTTCTTCAATATTTCTGCTCTAGTTTTCGGTTGCGCTAATAGCACTGCCAATCATATCCTAAATTTTCAGCTGAGGACAAACCAGGTGACCTCACCAGGTCAGTTCATTGAAGCAGGATTGTGTGCTTGCCTAACAATGGCTGTGCTCAAAGGTCAGGCATTTTCTCTCTAAAAAAAATGAAGGTTTTACCTGCGATCATGAGATACTGTATGTCTATTGTAATGCCATCAGTAGTTAAGATTGATGTTCATATCCAATGGCCTTCTGATCCATTATTTAAGAAATACTTATTATATTAGTTATGAAACAGACATGTTGCCATTAGTCAGCTTGACCAAACCAAATTTAGGATCAATCACTGTATACAACGTCACTCTTTTCCATTACACCTGTGCTCTACTTCAGTTCAGCAGTTCTTTGTAGTGGTACAGCATCAGATGTAAATGCCACATTTGAACATCATATTAAAGTCCTTTGTTACAAGCAGGCCAAGACATTGCAGAGGAGACATGCAGTTTGTCTTCTGTAATGAAATAAATGTACCTGTCTATTGCATGCACAGCTCGGGGTACATTCTTAACATGGTGACTGTGTGTCAAGATGAATGATCTCCTGTGTTATATTATCCCTCATCTGCCAATTAAGATGGCAGAGGACCCAGAACTTAGATGAACCTGGGGAGAAGAGAAGATGCAGTGGCCAAGTGACCTCGTACATGGCGGACTGTTGGAGGGAAGGTGAGTATTGCAGGCTTTAGTTCCAATTTAAGAAAACTGATTGTTCCACAAATGGCTTATGCTTTGATGATAGGTCTGGTTTGGCCAAAGCCATCCATTTTGCTGTTATAGTGGACATGGGATCAGATATTTCTTTTTTTTATGTTAACGCATGCTAAATATTGTGTAAATGTAACACTTAATGGTATTTATTATCTCTCACTGAGATTCTTTTTACCTCTAAGGGCCTTTTCACAAGGGCCATGTTTGTTCTGATCAGCAGGGAATCTCTGAACAGATCAGCTGCTAAATCAGAGGCTAATGGTAAGGATGTCACTTTTATGACATCTGTGTCCATTCAGTTTTGATCTCTTGGAGCTTAATGGACTGACGTTAGGTCTGTGGGCAGGCAGATATAAATAAACATGTGTCCATTTACATCCAGCTACCTCAAATCTGTCATGTTTATGTCTAAAAATGGAAAAGGACACAGAGTTTTTCCATTTTTTGGCTTACACAGACTTGGAGGTAATCAGGTACATCTGTTTAAATCTGCCTGCCCGTGGACTAACATTGAGCTTCCATTCAGATCTTCATGAAAAACTGACAGGGGGGTCTGATTGGACTGTCCATGTGAAAGGGGCCTTAGTCTGCTTTAATTGATATGATATGCAGATCAAAGTCACCCTTTTGATATCCATGTGAATGAAACAATGTAAATACAAAGTAATAATGTTCCTTTGTATTTCTGAATCACTCATGTTACATGTTTACCAATACTGTTCAAAGTTCAGAAGCTATAGCTGGATCCTGTATTACTCAGCAAGTACAGTAAAAACAACTATTCTGTAATATTTATCAGTGTTCATATTTCAGTTTCTGAAAATGTATAAAATGCCTAATGCCCAACTTCGGGCAAAAGTTTATTTATCCCTTGCTGTGGAACTGTGCCACACTGCACGGGCCCACTGCTTATTTTGTCTAGGAGTGAGCAGAAAGCATATACTCACCCGATCCTTCAATCCTCTGGGGGAAAAAAATTCCCCATGGTCCAGTGGTGGACTGTTCCTCGTCTATGGAGTCTGCTCTGGGCGTGGTGATGTCAGGAACAGTCCACTATTCAAGACCTCTAGAGCGCATGGGTGCTGGATTGGTCTAGTGCGGCCAGGAACGGAGGATCACCCTAGAAAAAAAATGAGCAGTTAACCGGTGCTGTGTGAGCACAGCCCCACTGCATAGGAAAAAGTATTTTGCCTGTAATTGGGCTATAATGCATTTATAAAGAGCCTATGCATTTTACTCTTAAATTAAAAATCTCCTTCTTTCAGAATGCCTTCCTCAAGGATACTGTGCGGATGGAGTGTGAAGAACGCTTTGAGCTCACTGAGGCTTTGACCCAGACCAGGGAACAGCTTTTTGAACTAAAAAGAGCCAATGGAAACCTCCCAGTGTCACAAAAGTTATTTACACCAGAGAAAGCAGTGACACCTCACATAATGACTAGTGCACACCAGAAGCATCCTCTGAGCTTATCAGCAAGTAATGGGACTACACTAGTGAGCCTGTCTGGGTCTACTGTATTGACTTTGAATAAACCCAGACATAGTGCAGGGAGCACCTTACCAATACTGCAATCTCCACATCCACCAAAAGAGAGAGCAGCTTCACTAACCGAAGCACGACAAAAAATTACTGCAGTCCTTCGGAGAAATACTACTCAGATGTGATAAAGGCAATTCCAGTGCTAAAAATGCATTTACCCACAGGGGGCACTGGATTCACCTGTAGGCATAATAGCTGTGTGCCAAAACAACAGTGTTTTAGAACATGTGCACTTGATAGAGTGGAGCTAGATCAACAAGTTGGCAAACACAGCAGATTGACACTTTGATGGTTGACCATTTTATGTAACAAGCATGGGGGAGAAAACCTTGGTTGCTACGTGATTGGATTTTATATGGCAGCAAAAGTCTACTTTAATTTAAAGATGAAATGTTCTTTAAATCTGGAAAATAATCCTCCATACACGACAGTGTAAAACATATTTCAAATACAAACATCATGCTTTTCAGTAGCACATGCAGACTTCCAGTAAAAATATATATGAATCATATGTACCATGTGCAAATAAGCCATGTATTGTGGAGATCGATTAATGAAACTGTTATACAGTGGTACATTGTATATTTGCTTGTCAGGTAATGAACATTATACTATCAAACAAACTGCTATTCCTATTGACTGTTATCAGTGAAAGAGCTCATCTTGCCATCTGCTGGCAAGAAGCTATACCAACAATGCTGGGGTCTGACCGGTTATGCAGGTACCGGGAGGTTTGTACAGTGTACACACAATGTGTGGGGTGTTATCTCAAGTGGAAACCTCATCACTAAAGCTGGCCATGGGAAGATGTATTATGAGAACAATGGGTGGTGAAACGTCTGTTAGTTATCTCGCCCACATGTATGTGTCTCAACAGATGTACCTTTTTGCCATCTGCTTACCTGGAGTTTCTCCAACATGATGTAAAATCTTTCTGTGTTGACGGACTTTGGGTTTGTGTTTATGGCATCAGTTTTACATCTGTGTCAGATGCTTTTGAGATCAGTTGGAAGTCGACCCCAGCTTTCATCCTTCTGACCTGCATTTGACCTGCTTCAAGTGGGTTTTGTATTCCCATAGACTCATATGTGAATGCAAAACCTGTCTGATGCGCAAAAAAAAAAAATCAATACAGGTCCAAATATTGAGGGCTTCCAACAAATAAAAGCACTTGTTTTCTTTCCTAGAAAAGATGGTTTCTAGGTGAGATCTTTAAATTGTGTGAATTGCTTGTAGGGATTGATATGTGTATGCCCTTCTTTACTGTATGTTATTATTTTTTTTAACTTTACATAAGAGATCATTTTGAATGTGTTATGTCTAATGAAGGTTTCGTCTGTGCCATAAATACATTTCTAATGTATGTCTTTTCTTGTTAGAGGTTTTAATACATTATAAATGTATAAAATGCCTGCTGCTAAAGTGTGTGGATGTAAATCCTCTGTTGTGCTTTTATTTTCTATCTGGTACATAAAACCCAGGCTGTGCTTCTTTTATTGTGTGTTTGCTGGAAAATTGCATCACAAGTTATGTGCTTATATCTCCCGGGATTCCCAGAGACAAGATACCCCCGCCACACTTCTTCATCTGTCCCAACTCTACAACCGTTAAAAAGAAAAATCATTGTGTCATACTCCCCATGGGTATTCCATGGTGTATAATAAAGAAGTAGTGCCACTTCATGGCAGAGACATGAATATGGGTTATGGTTGTTAATTTTAAGATATCTTTAGTGGATACATAGAAAATAATAATAGATAATGTGATGGGAGTCATTTTGGGTGGAGGGCTTGCAGAAGCCTGCTTACTTTAGAGAGGTCTGGAGGCTCCTTGTTCAGCTCCCCCGGGCCCTCTCATGTGTAAGTCACCCTGTGTCTATTAGGGGCACAGGGTGACCGAGAACCCCAATCTGATCTGCAGTAATCAGACTCACCATACAACCACACCAGACTCATTATTTCCTTTAACCCCTGTTATCCAGGGTTCTATATGTGTGGTGTGTGCTGAAAGACTGAAGGGGCTCTTTCACTTGGGACATTAATTTTGTGAGCAATACTCTTTAAGAAATGTAAGAAGATGGATGATTTCACCTTTCAGACTGCTACATTGTTTGAGATGGGGAGAGGGTTGCTATGTCTTTAAGAGCCTATATCCCATTGTTCTATTGTTCTGTCTGCCTTGGGAGCAAAGTATTATGGGATGTATTTGTGTTCCTAGCATGTAGACTGGGGCCAGGGAGAAGGGAGGGGGAATTTCTCCAACAGCCCTCCCTGCTGATAAGACTGTCTACTGATTAAAAGTTTGAGTACACCTGTTTGTCTATTGTTACCCTGCCCTGTGTCATTATGCAAAGGGAGGGGGGATTGTCCCCTGAGTGTATACCTCTGTGTACCTGTGTTTCAATAAACAGTCTTATGTTTTCACCCTACACTAAATGTCTCAACAAGAGAATAGGTGAGCTAAGGGACCTTGGATCGTGCTGGTACCAGCCAAAGAAATCTTATACAGCGGACATAATCCTGTTGGGGACGGGGGTCTGTGACAGATAATAATGCTCTTCTTTAGCTAGTCGTAGCCATGATCTGTCCACAAAATGATCTTTTCGTGTTTGGATCACTTGCATGTATATGGTTATACTTGCAGTTGAGGGACTGATTATAACAGTAGGACATCCCAATCACTGGATTATGTTAGAGAAAAATAATAGGCTCTGGGCCTGGAAAATTGCCAAAAGGGCAGCCATTATATTTCCAGATCTGACTGTAATCACTTATACCAGTTGATTATCTTTATATGCATAGAGACACCTATAGCATTCAGCTACATAGTACATTATATTAGATACTGTCCCTATTTTTCAGAGATCAGCCTTATTCACAGGCAAGGGGCACAAAGGGAGCAAATATCATTACCAAGATTACTGATCGCTAGGGTGACTTCAGGTTATACGTATATTTCTATTAGTTGACCATATTCACTAATGTCAGTCTAGACCTTTATATTACCGACGGGAAAACCGTTAAAAGGTCCGGGTCTCGGATAATAAAAAGAGATTGTATTAGGTCACTAACCCTACAGGATGACAATATTAGTCAGGGAGTTGACGTTCATATTGGTATATGTACGTTCACTAGGTTTGTGCTTTTCTAGTAAAACACCTGTCTAGTACCGATGCTGATCGATTTCTTCTCGTAATAATAGACAGTGTCTGGGGGCAGGGGTTGTCCTAATACAGGCGACATATTCTAAAGAAACCGAC
>BLSH010005370.1:445102-479376 GCA_018402905.1 Glandirana rugosa
AGACCCCCCCCCCCCCCCCGGTGCCGAGGCATATGGCTTGATCCTCAAGCAGGATACAATAATTTATTCACTTCTTACTGACGGCAGCCTCATGCCCTACCCCCTGTAGGGACACAGGAACTCACAAACCAAATTATGCAGATAAGTTGACTTTGATACAAGAGCTGCATCTACGCTAGAGACTATCCATTTCATAAAACAAAAGAAAAGAAAAAAACAAAATGTCTGGCCTTTGTTACAATAACCTTATCATTAAAGTGATATTAAAGGATATATATGTTTTCTGCTCCTCAATCTCCTTACAAGTTTCTTTCAATTTCTAAGGGATTGTGCCCCAGCGCTGGCCAAAATATTCATATTAAGGGTGGCATTCTCTTGTAGGGTCCTTTGGAGCCACCCTTGTGTGGGCTCGCTCCCAACTTGCACTTATAGTCCTCTATGCATCCATAGATAGACTCTCTCAAAAACTAGTTCTGGTCAGCTCAGTAGATTGTTTGAAAAATGTGCTGTATGCATTCCTAAATGCAGAAAATATGTATGAATTCTAACATTTAAAGGTAATAATAACACCAGGGGTTTATCCAGGGAATATCTGTTTTTTTTCGAACAAATAGAGCTTTCTTTTGGTGGTATTTAATCACTACTTGTTTTTTTTTTTTTTTGCTAAACAAACAAAAAGAGGCCAAAAAGTTTGAAAAAAAAGAACAATTTTCATAAAGGTAATTTTTCTCCTTCATTGATGTGCGCTGATGAGGCTGCACTGATGGGCACTAATAGGCTGCACTGATAGGTGGCACTGCAGGACACTGATAGGCAGCAATGATAGGTGGCACTGATGGGCACTAATAGGTGCTGGTCGGTGACACTGATAGGTGGCACTGATGATGAGGTACTGAATGGGCACTGATTGGCAGCACTGATGGGCACTGATAGGTGGCACTGACAGGCATTGATAGATGACAATGGTGGGCACTAGTAGATGGCACGGGTGGGGGGCATTAATAGGTGGCACTAGTGGGCACTGGTAGGTGGCACTGGTGGGCTCTGCTTAGCAGCAGTGGGTGTGGAGCGTGTGAGACCAATGTCCGGTTTACACAAACCAGTAATCGCTTTTATTTTTTCTCCTCACGTTATCAGCATGTGGGGGAAAAAAAGGCAATTACTGGCTTCTGTATGCATGATGTGATCAGCTGTCATTGGCCCCTTACATTGGCCCACATACTGTCACCAGCGCAGTACAGCGACATCAAATAATTGGTGTGGCAGTGATTAGGGACACTGACTGGTGACAGTATGTAAAATAAAATAAAAAATAATTAAATAATTTTTTTAAATATTTTTTTAGCCGTTCTTTTTTTTACATTTTTTTTTTTTACATACTGTGACCAGAGCAACACAGTGTTACCATAGTAAAACTACTACTCTGGGAATGTGATTGAATTTCTCTTTTTTTACACACTATGATTGCTTATAACAGTGAATGTCCCTGTTATAAACCATTTTTTTCTGAATGAAATCCATTCGTTTAGTGTGTGCAGTTGTGATAGCTGTGATTGGCCACAGCTAATTACATGGTACAGATGGGTTGTGATCGTCCCTGTCTGTACCATGTGACCACTGTGACCAGTCACAAAGATCATCACAATAGTACACAATGAATGGCATGAATAAAAGCCATCCATTGTGTACAATTGTCATGTGATCTGCTGTGATTGGTTAGAGCAATCACATGTTACTGGCTGTGGCCCGGTACACTGATCTGTTATCTGTTGTGACCAGTGATATGATGTCCACCCAGAACGGGAGAGCTCCCGCCTCACCATCATTTGTCTATAGGCCGGGCGGAAAGCAGTTAAAGGGTATCTAAACCCAAGAACAAAAATGTATTACATTGCTGCTTATCATCCCTTGATATGGTGGCAGCATTACTTTGGCATTTTGTTGGCATTTTTTTTTCACTTGGTGATCAATACAATAACATGTTTTCTGTCCAGTGGCGGCCCGAGCATTAGGCCCCTGATCTACATATCAGGTCACCAGACTATGGATTCCAATTGGGGAGTGGATTTTTGAAGCATGCGATTAGAGCCAGAGGCTCTAATAGGGCTTAAAAAAGGGGGGGCTTGGGGCTCACAGCACTGCTCCCCGATCCCACCCAATTGTGTGAGACAACAAATGAATATTGCCTATCGCTACACTAATTCTCCTCCCAGCCAATCAGGAAGTGAGTCTGAGACCTGTCTCCCGATTGGCTGAAAGGATAGGCAATCCTTTTGGACACCTAGGAGAAGAAGGTGAGACACTTATGGTTGCCATTGATGTGGAGGCTCTCTATAGCTCCATACCACATCACTTGGGCCTAGCAGCTATACAGCACTTCCTCTCACAGAGAGGAGAAAAGCAATACCCACTGAATGAATTTCTGTTGGCATCACTACAATTCATTCTTCATCATAACTCATTCATGTTCCATGGCTCCCACTACCTCCAGGTGCAGGGAGTAGCTATTGGGACCCGCTGTGCCCCCACTTATGCCAACCTGTACCTGGGGGAGTGGGAGCGCAATCTATTCATGGACGAGAATCTCCGCCACTACACTACCTGTATAGTGTCATGGCACAGATATATTGATGACATTTTTGACTTGTGGCAGCGCTCTGTTGAAGCCCTGACACAATTCATGACATGCATCATTGACAATGTATTGAATCTCAAATTTACTTTTTCATTCAGTGCCACTGAAATTACATTCTTGGATGTGTCCATTCAAAAGGACACTTCTGGAAATATTTTGAGTAAATTGTATCGTAAAACTACAGCAAGTAACTCTATCTTATTTGCTTCTAGTTTTCATCCCAAACCCCTCATATCTTCTATTCCATATAGCCAGTATCTTCGGGCTAAACATAATTGCTGTCATGAAAAACGCTTCAAAGAAGCCGACACACTTAAAAAATGCCTACTCGAGAGGGGTTACTCCAACACCTCTCTGAACAGAGCCTTCAAAAAAAGTATGTAAACTGTCTAGACATGACCTTCTTTTTAAAAAGAAAGTATGACCCAAAGATACAACATCCAGAATCATTACCACATACTCCTCTCATCATCAAAAAGTCAGAAAGATTATTCAAAAATATTGGCACCTTTTATCTATGGACTTTACTCTCTGCCCCTTTTTTCCAGAACAACCAGCAATCACCTACAGACGAGCTCCATCTGTAGGTGACAGAATTGTCCAAAGCGAATACCACTCGCATAGAAGTGACAGCTGCAGGGCCCACGGTACTTTCCTATGTGGCTCCTGCATGTGCTGTCCCTTTATTGATAGCGGTAGAAACATTATACTCCCCAATGGAGAAATGTTTCGCCCTAAACATTATGCCAATTGTCGCACCCAGTTCGTAGTGTATCTTTTAAGATGCGAATGTGGGTGCTTCTATATTGGCAAGACCATCCAGAATCTCTCCAAATGGATGAGCAAACATATCAGCAGTAAACGGCAAAAAGATCCAGATGTTCCAATTGGCCATCACATGGCCACGGCACATACGGGATCCAATCCCAAGGTCCATTTCTTGGTACTCATCTGGATACATCCCAACCCCAGAGGGGTGAAACAAACAAAATTCTCCTACAGAGGCAAATGAGGTGGATCTATCACCTCAATGCGACCTCACCTCCTGGATAGAACAACGCTTTTACATTCAGTAACATCTTATTGCCTGCTATATAATTTTCTTCATTCCTGTTTTTGTCCCCTGCCCTTGCTCAGCTCATCTTTTTTCCCCCATCCGTCCCTTCAACTCCCCTTCCTTCCCGTGCTTTCTCCTTCTTCCCCCTCTTTTTTTCCCCCCTTTCCCCTCTATTATCTGTCATTTTTGTTTTTTTTGTGTCTTTTTATCTTTATTGTAACAGATGGAGCTACTGCAACATGCTTCTTGGCGCACTAAAGGGGGCTCCCTCCTGGGATTTCCCACTGTGTTATGCCCGTCGCGTGGGGACCGCTTTTTCTGGGTGGCACCCAGCTTTATGGTGCGCAAGCTCTCCACTAGTCTCACGGCTCACCGGCCAGGATCACTGCCTAGCAACATGAGGGCAGCGTGCTGATGTGCGGGGCTTTGCCGCATGTCATCGCGCCGGGGGGCCCACCCAGGCCGTGCCGGCCCATCTCCCCAGGGCCATGGCCGGGCAAACGTTCAGGGATTCCTCAGCTGTGCAAGGGCAGGACAGAGGCGTGCACCATTGTTTAATCAACCTCCCCATATATCCGGACCGGCCCCATGGGTTCTCCAGTTCCCCTGGTGGTCGGGTATGGACGCTTGGGCGATGTCTTATCATGCGCTACTTTAAAACAGGTCAGTTCCTTTAGGCCTGTCTGACTCCATGGATCATTTCACAGAATGCATGGGAGGGAGCTCAGTCTTTCTCTCCCCCCATGCTCTGTGTTTATACCTAGCAAGCTTAAATACTCATATACTTAGAATATACCTTTCTACTTCTCTGTAGATCCTCACCTGTTCCCACACTCTGCTCTGGACACATTGGTTGCATCCAGCAGCATCACTGGGGGACCCCTCCCTGGGTGGGTCCCTGCATTAACACAGCACTCCTGTTGTTGGGTGTCAGGATATGCAAGCATTCAGCAAGGGGAAGCAGATCAATGGGCTGCACCTAAAAGAATCAGGACTATGCAGATAAGTGAAAATATATATTTTATTATAAAAATTGCACACTTGCAAAACACCCAACACCAGTAACAAAAACAAGCAAGCAAAAGAAGGTAAAAACACGACAACCCAAAAACAAACACCTAACTATCTAACTAACTAAATACAAATGCAAAAACACACAAAGGCAAACCAGGCAGATATCAAATGAGGAGAACAGGGAGGAAAATATAGAGGGCTGAATGGTGAAGGAGGGAGCAGGAAGCAGGTTCCAGGGGGACAGAACTCCAGGTGGGAACACAGATCAGGTCAGGTCTGGAACATGGATCAGGACAGGTCTGCAACATGGATCAGGACAGGTCCGGAACATAGATCAGTATAGGTCAGGCTCGGGCAGGGTATGGTGTGCAGAGAAAATGCTGAAGCACTGGGACTGGGTGTAAGGCGGGCTTATATAGTCCCAGGAGCCCCATCAAGTGTAGCTTAATGACCTGTGTACTCCATCTGCTGGGAGACACCCACTGGTGGCCACCAGAACTACACCCTTTGATACTCCATACAACAGTGCCACCAGCAGGTGACCCAAGCAAGTACACAGGTCCTGACATTGGGTTTGACCCCCCCTGACCGTTTTGATGTATGCATCGGCTCCATCTGATGGCTTACCCATGCCGTGCTTTTATGTTTGCAAGTATATCCATGCAAATGCAGTAAAGTGTTCAAGATGTATAATACACTTTATGAAATATATATATATATTGTTGTAACATAAATTTACGCATAAGATAGTGTTGCCTTAGCGAGAGGTGATGTGATCTGTAGAAGTAGTGTAATCATAGATGTAGTTTAATTCTGTGATATTAAAAATATAGTATTCAATGCCAGCCATGCACACATATGTTCTTTCGTTAGCATTTGAATAGGACCAAGCCAGCTCTAAGGATCGAGTTGTCACCTAGATGCTAATAAGAGTTCGTAATCAGAGTAATCATAGATTGTCACCTTCTTGAAGCTTCAAACAGAAGTCCTGGTCATTTTACAAGTATCGGCAGGGGGGAGGAGAAGACCCCAGTAAGTCCACAAGCTTTGATTCGTATCAACAGATCAAACAAATACATTTGATCTCTCATAAAGCTGAAATATTCGTGGCAGAGAGATGAAAATAATTCCTTTTGATCGTACACGTGATGGGCTACGAATACATAATACTCTGTATTTATAGCATGTGTAGAATCTTAGCGAATCACGCAAAACCGTTAGATGGCGCTGGATTGTGGCAGGTAGCTGGTGACTGGTACTGTTGCGATCGGAGCAATCCGCTGGTGTCGGAAATCCTATCCATAACCCAGCGGTCAGCTCCATTCTGGCCCAATTTGATGCTAATCCATTCAGAACACAAAACATCCTGTGGGCTGGGACAGGAACACCCCCCCGGGTTGATTGGCCAGGGGCTAACGTCCAGCCTACATCCATATTCCAATCAATTGGGGAGCATAAGATATGGACAGGGTGTTCTCATAAAGTCAGTTCTAAACTGGGGAATCTCCATAAATTCTCCAACATACTTCTGTCCATGGATAAGCTGCGGTAACATTTATTTCTGTTTTTATTCCTTTTTATTTTCATAGCAAATTGTCAATAGTATGTATTGTCTGTTTATCTTTTTGTATTTTTTGTAACTCCTTTTTTCTTTGTATATATTTTATGCACTGCCCACTTGTGGGATATTAAATGTTAAAATTAATAAGTTGCTTCTGTGTACTAAGCTTTGACTCATATGTCTAGAGAGATTGTTGTATTTTCGTGCCTAAATACTCGGTTTAAGCTACGTGCCAATCGGCATGCAATTGCTCTGTGTGTGGGCAGATTGCATGCAGATTGTAAACTAACAGATCTGCCAGACGAAGATCTGTGTGTGTGTGTGGTGGCCCAGCAGACCAGTCTGTGAACAAACTGTTGGGTGGTGGCAGGCTATTGTTTATGGTGTATCTGGTGTGGGGACAGTGGGAAGATTAACACTGGGGGGGAGCTTATAGAATATCTGGAGAACCCTAGAAGTGTGTACTAATTGCTAGACTGCTCCCCAACCCTTACAGTGCACCAGATTGTATGTAAGATTTATATCTGACTGTGTGTGGTCAGCCAGCTAGATTGGAGTGGAGTCTCCCTCTAGTGGTGGCCAAAGGTAGCGCCGGCTGTGAAAGTACAGTGAAGTCTTACTGCAGTATAAGTTTCCCCCTTATTCCCTTATATACCCCCAGTCACGGAATGCACGTCGCGGTTAGCTAGTCGCCGTAGGCGGGTGTAATCCGTGACAATTGTACTCACCAGTATATATATATATTGCATACCATGGCTTGTTTATATGCTGTATTATGCTGTATACATCTATGTATTTCATATATATTTGCTATCACTTTCTTGGAATGTTAATCCTCTGTTATCATTTCATAGAGATCTGTGTCTGTCGGGACCCTCTGAACCAGCCTCTCAAGGCGGTCAGTTGGGTTCTATATACTTAATTTTTGTTGTGTGATACACACATACATGTGCACTTCCTTTTTATATACAGTTCATGCTAATATCCCTCTTACCTGTAACGATATTTTGTACGCCATTCACACTGTACGGACCTATCTCTAGGTCTTTTTAAATATTTGACTAATAAAATGTCTTTTTCAAAATTTCCAGCAATGGTCTCCTGTTTTTGAGTGTGATGAGGGAAAGGTCTTGGTAGAGGAATATTTCTCTGTCATTAACCACTTCAATACAGGATGTTTATACCCCCTTCCTGCCCAGACCAATTTTCAGCTTTCAGCGCTCTCACACTTTGAATTACAATTACTCTCTCATGCTACACTGTACCCAAACAAAATTTGTATAATTTTTTTTTCACACAAATAGAGCTTTCTTTTGGTGGTATTAAATAACCTTTGGGTTTTTTATTTTTTGCGACATAAGTGAAAAAAGTGTGATGATTTTGAAAACAAACAAACACGTTTTTTAGTTTCTATGATAAAATTTTGCAAATAAGTAATTTTTGTTCATAAATTTGGGCTAAACCTATACTGCTACCTGTCTTTGGTAAAAATAACCAAAATAAGTGTATATTATTTGGTCTGTGTGAAAGTTATAGAGTCTACAAGCTATGGTGCCAATCATTGCAAATTGAACACACCTGATGTACTGATGGCCTATCTCATTTCTTGAGGCCTTGAAATGTCAGGAAAGTACAAATACCCCCCTTTTTGAAAAGTAGACATTCCAAGGTATTTAGTATGAGGCATGGCAAGTTTTTTTAAAGTTGTACTTTTTTCCCACAATTCTTCGGAAAATTAAGAAATTATTATTATTTTTTTTTGCACAAAATTGTCATAACAACAAGTTATGTCTCACACACAGCACATGCATACTTCCAATTACACCCCAAAATACATTCTGCTACTCGCCCGAGTATGGCGATACCACATGTGTGAGACTTTTTCACAGCCTGGCCACATAGAGGGGTCCAACATGCAGAGAGCACCATCAGGCATTCTAGGAGCAGAATTTTCACATCTAATTTCCTAACGACCTATTACAATTTTGAAGGTCCTGGAGCACCAGGACAATGGAATTACCCACAAAATGACCCCATTTTGGAAAGCAAACACCCCAACGTATATTGTATGAGGCATTATGAGTTTCTTGAATGGTTCATTTTACTCTTCCGTTCACTGACAGACGCAGCCTTCCTATGACACGTGGGGGTTATGCTCATACTACTAGGAGTAGACTAGGCAAAAATAAAACAAAAGCATAGGTTGGCCTCTCCCAGGGGAGCATCCTCACCTTAGCATATAATCCCCCTGCTCTGCATAGCACATCAGTTTTTAAATTGCCTAGTGCAAGGGGTAGACCTGGTTCCCTATGGGATCTGCGGTCTCCTGAAGATTTTTTCTGATGAAGACTGCTATCAAGAAGCCAGCTGGTGGTATAGGGGATATCTAGAATCCAAAAACTTTCCCCAGTCCGGCCGACACTGTGCGAGCTACCCTTAGCGGGGGCCTGTTCCGTGCGGGCGGCCAGTGGCTAAAACCCACTAGAGCCCAGTGACTGGTTTTGTCCTGTCCAGGGGCCTGGCCAGCAGCATGCCTCTCTATGGGGAGGTAAGTCTGCTCTGGGTGGCTACCCGCTGCGCCCGTCGGATTGGTGAGTGGACCCCTCTTCCGTCCTAGGGGCGCGGAGAGTGGGCACCTGGGCAGCTTCTGTGGTAGCCGGCCGGTGGGGTTCCGTTAGTGGGGACACACTGGGTGGTACCCCTTTGAGGATTATCTCCTGTTCCCCCCCACTGCCCCTCCCCCCCCCGCAGTACCGCACCTTGCACTGACCGTTCGGAGCACTGCATTAAGCGGTTCGCCGCCATTCGGTGTGGATCACCGTTCGTTCGTCTGCCGACCACACCATTTTGCTATAAGCTCTGCTTGTGTTAATGGCAGCATCCATTGTTTGGTAACCACATGTGGTTTTCAACATGTCCTCTGGCGGCCCCCAGTGGTCATTTTTGGTATTACAGGAACAGGAAGTGATATAAACGGAATTAGTACTTCTGGTTTCACTTGGACAACGTGGCTGACACTGTGGTGCAGGCTCTTGAAGTGCAGTGGATTTTTGGGCATTGCTCATTCTGGTCACAAGTGCTGAGGCATTTAAAACAGCAAGTATAGCTGGCTCTCCCTGGGTGCTGGTAGCGGTGGGTGCAATCCTCCCGGGTCTCCCTGGTTGATTGGTGGAGTAGAGGTGGTGGTCACACAGTGGGGGTGCCGGAAGGCTGGGATGTCAGAGGCCGGCAAGGCTATGGCAGGTGTACCTGCGGATCAACAATCCACCCCGGGAACCTTAGTGTCCCTGGAACAGCTGAGGGCGGTATTTGGGGAGTTCATCTCCCCGAGTGTTCACCAAGGTGGTGGCCCCGATGCTGGCGCTGCTGAGACAGAGAGATATTGCGGTAGTAGCATACCTCGACGATTTAGTCCTGAGAGCAGAGTCTCCTGCTGCTCTGGAGGAGAACGTGACTATCACGGTGTCCACGTTAAAAGAGTTTGGTTGGCTGATCAACCTGCAGAAATCATCGTTGACTCCATCGTGTGCAGAACAAAAGATCCGGTCGCCTCGGACGCACTGATAGCGCCCTGGGGTCGGTATCGGCTACTGTACATCTTTCTTCCTCTAAAGCTTCTACCGCGGGTTCTGCGCAGGATAGAAGCAGAGGGAATCCCGACAATCCTGGTAGCTCCAGATTGGCCTCGGCGTCCTTGGTACGCCGACGTAGTATGGATGGTGACAGATGTTCCGTGGCGTCTTCCACTTCACGAAGACCTACTGTCTCAGGGGCCCATCTTGCACCCTGCTTTACCCTCGCTGGCTTTGACGGCTTGGCTATTGAGTCCCAGGTGTTGAGGGATAGGGGTGTCTCGGACTTTGTGATCCCTACTATGATTGAAGCACGTAAAAGTGCCTCACGTAAGATTTATCATAGGACCTGGAAGGCGTATATTACCTGGTGCAAGGCAGAGGGTTGGAACCCCCGCTCTTATATAGTGTCCAGAGTACTGACTTTTTTGCAGCAAGGACTGGACAAGAACCTGTCGTTAAGTACGCTTAAGGGTCAGATTTCGGCCCTAGCGGTTCTTTTTCAACGGCCCTTGGCGTCTCATTCATTGATCCGTACAGTTGTACAGGGGGTACGTCATGTGGCTCCTCGGATACGGTCGCCTCTGGCACCATTCGATTTGAATCTGGTGCTTTCTGTGCTGCAGAAACCACCATATGAAAAGATTAGGGGCATTCCCTTGCGACTATTGTCGCAGAAAGTGGCTTTTCTGGTGGCTGTTACATCCGCTAGGCGGGTGTCTGAGTTGGCAGCATTATCCTGCAAGTCACCTTACTTGGTCCTTCATAAGGACAAGGCGGTTTTGCGACCTTCCCCTTCGTTTCTTCCGAAGGTGGTTTCTTCTTTTAATTTAAATGAGGATATTGTTCTTCCCTCATTGTGCCCGCACCCGTCGCATCCCAAAGAAGTTTATAAGATATTTCAAACACATAGCATGTACATAGCAAAATGTAACCCCCAAAATATATTCTGCTACTCGTCCCGAGTATGGCGATACCACATGTGTGAGACTTTTTCAGACCCTGGCCACATACAGGGGCCGAACATGCAGGGAGCACTGTCAGGCGTTCGAGGAGTATAAATTACACATAAAATTTTTTCCACAAGTCCTCGAAAAACGTGGAAGGAAAATAAAAACGCTTTTATTTTTACACAAAGTGGTCAATTTATAAGATATTTCAAACACATAGCATGTACATAGCAAAATGTAACCCCCAAAATATATTCTGCTACTCGTCCCGAGTATGGCGATACCACATGTGTGAGACTTTTTCACACCCTGGCCACATAGAGGGGTCCAACATGCAGGGAGCACCGTCAGGCATTCTAGGAGCGGAAATTTCACATCTAATTTCCTAACAACCTATCACACTTTTGAAGGCCCTGGAGCACCAGCACAGTGGAATTACCCACAAAATTACCCCATTTTGGAAAGCAAACACCTGAGGTATATTCTATGAGGCATGGGCTGCAGATAGGTACTCGGGTACTCTTATGGGCTGCAGATAGGTACTCAGGTATTCTGATGGGCTGCAGATAGGTACTCGGGCACTTTGATGGGCTGGAGACAGGTACTCAGGTAATCTGATGAACTGGTAAAAGGCACTTGAGTACTCTGATAGGCTGAAGATAGGTAATTGGTTACTCAGATGGGTTGGTGACAGGTACTCGGGTAATCTGAAGGGCAGGTGACAGGTACTCGGGTACTCTGATGGGCTGGTGACTGGTACTCGGGTACTCAGATGGGCAGGTGACAGGTACTCGGGTACGCTGATGGGCTGGTGACAGGTACTTGGGTACTCAGATGGGCAGGTGACAGGTACTCGGGTATGCTGAAGGTCTGGTGACAGGTACTCGGGTACTCTAATGGGCAGGTGACAAGTACTCGGGTACTTTGATGGGCTGGTGACAGTTACTCAGGTTCTCTGATGGGCAGGTGAAAGGTACTCGGGTACTTTGATGGGCTGGTGACAAGTACTTGGGTACTCTGATGTGCTGGTGACAATTACTCGGGTACTCAGATAGGCTGGTGACAGGTACTCGGATACTCAGATGGGCAGGGGACAGGTACTCTGGTACACTGATGGTCTGGTGACAGGTACTTGAGTACTCTGATGGGCTGGTGACAGATACTCAGGTACTCTGATGGGTTGGTGACAGGTATTCGAGTATTCAGATGGGCTGGTGACAAGTACTTGGGTACTCTGATGGGCTGGTGACAGGTACTCGAGTACTCAGATGGGCTGCTGACAGGTACTTGGGTACTCTGATGGGTTGGTGACAGGTACTCAGATGGGCTGGTGACAGGTACTCGGTTACTCAGACGGGTTGGTGACAGGTACTCGGATGGGTTGGTGACAGGAACTCGGGTACTCTGATGGGCTGGTGACAGGTACTCGGGTACTTTGATGGGTTGGTGACAGGTACTCGGGTACTCAGATGGGATGGTGACAGATACTCGGGTACTCAGATGGGATGGTGACAGGTACTCGGGTACTCAGATGGGTTGGTGACAGGTACTAGGATACTCTGATGGGCAGGTGACAGGTACTCGGGTACTTTGATGGGCTGTGACAGGTACTCGGGTACTTTGATGGACAGATGACAGGTACTCGGGTACTTTGATGGACAGGTGACAGGTACTCTGATGGGCTGTGACAGGTACTTTGATGGGGTGGTGACAGGTCCTCTTTATTGGGGGGGTGATTAGTGTGCTTGGTGTGTACATCTGGCGGTAACAAGCTGTTACCGCAATCTCCCTCTCACACGCAATTGGTGTGTGAGAGGGAGAACCCGGTAACAGCTCGTTACAGCGGTTTGTTTACATCATGTGACCGGCTGTGATTGGACACAGCCAGTCACGTGGTAAAGAGCCAATTCCATTGACTCTTTACACTGAACGGAGCTGGGCTTTGTCTGAGGGACAAGCCTCAGCCCCAATCGCCACGCTGCGTGCCCACGGGGTGCGCACGAGCGGCATGCACGTTGAGGTCGGTAGTGACCGGCTGTGATTGGACACAGCCGGTCACATGGTAAAGAGCCAAATCTATTGGCTCTTTACCCCGATCGGGGGGGACACGACCCCCGGGGACACAATTGATCCACGATCGCCACGCTGCGGGCCCCCAGGGGCCTGCAGTAGCAGCGAGAAGCAGCCGATGTCATATGACGTTGGCCCGGATCGACGAAGGGTTCCTGCCGACGTCATTTCACAATGACTCGGAGTCCCTTTGTCTTGCCTTTTGGAGAATTTCTTCCTTCAAGGAAAAATTTGTTAAGCAGCATATGATGTCCCTAGGGTCTTCTGCCGCTCTCGGTTTGAGGGCTCTGAGCTCGATCAAATTCAATAGGGGACTTGTTAGGTCTTTCGGTTAAGTTGTTCAAGATTGAACATAATACTGGTCTAATTTGATCAGAAGTAATGGTTTCTGGGACTCCTCTCACTCTGATATTGTTCCTTCTCTCGTGGTTGTCCATGTCTTCTAATTGTCTGTTCATAGCGATTAGGTGTTTATAATGGGCAGTAGTAACATTGTCTAATCTGGTCAGGGCCCTGTCTCTTCTTTTCCCTGCTCACTCGTTCACCGCAGTTGAAAATTAGTTTTTAATGTCAGCTGCAATTTCTGTCATGTTAGCATAAGTTAATGAAATTTTGGTGTGGGTGATGTCTTGTCAAGTCTTCAGAAGCTGCTAGGGAGATATCATCGTCTTCTTCTTCCACCTCCCTCACTGTTTTCTGTGACGGCGCCATTTTGGCGTCACCCCTACTGTCTTTGTAACTGTATTTCTGAAAATATGCTGGTATTTGTTTGCTATTGTGAGCAGTAGAAGCCCAGAGGGTGCGACCAGGTGTCCCAGTAATCAGTTGTTTGTCCATAATTAGGGAAATGAAGGGCTGTTTTCTATTGTATCAAGCATCCAGTCTGCAAGAGTTATTTTACTGAGCAGCCATTTGCACTGCTCATCAAATCACATTCCCTGTAAGGTACTATTTAGTGGCAGATGGATGTTAGTGGAAGATTGGGTGTGCCAATATGGCCCCCGTGACTGGGCCTTAAAGCTTCCAGCTATTACAGGGTACTAAATTAGGGCTTATACTGTCCTTTGGAGGTTGCTGATATAAGGATTACACCTATTTAAGTTCATGCAAGGTGTACTTACTGGTCCCAAGGTGGATGTAGTAGGTAGCAGGTAACAGGGAGTCACACAGATTCGGCTTCACTAGGCCTCAGTAGGCCGCGCCTGATCTCCGGGCTAGCGTGAGCAAGCCGCTCCGGTTTTATCAGATTAATCAGAATGGTGTCCAGGCTGGCAGATTGGAGTGCCCCTTGGATGGAGGGACGATCGGTCCCATGGTCCGATATGCGGAGGCCTCGATGACGGTAACCAAGCGATATAGAGGCCTAAATTTCTCTCCTTGGATGGCACTCCCGGCGCTCAATTTTTGGACCGGGCAGTAGCAGAGGATGTCAAGAGGAGGGCTGGATGGGTTGTTTCTCCCACCCGTCTTTGAGAGGCGAGGATTCCTCTGGATTGGAATGAGTGGTCTCGGAGCTCCTGTAATGGACGTCCGCTGCTGCTCGCGTCAAGCCACGCCCAGACAATACAATGTCTTTTTTTTTTTAATTCATTACTTCTTTATTTCTGCCTCAAAGTCTCTGAGGGGTCCTTCCTTTGTTTGCTCTTTGAGCAACATTTTCTTCTTTACCAGAGGCTCTAATAGGCTTAAAAAAGGGTGGGCTCAGGGCGCAGTGATCCCACCCAGTTGTGTGTGATAACGAATAAATATTCGCTATCGCCACACTGATCCCCCTTCCGGCCAATCAGGAAGCGGGTCTGAGACCTGTCTCCTGATTGGCTGAAAGGACAGGCGATCCTATTGGATGCCTAGGAGAAGAAGGGAGGAGCCGCACAGAAGACACAGGAGCCTGCCCGCTGCCCATAGAAGCCCGCTGTAGCTGGAGCCCACAACCCGCCACTACCCACAATCTGCTGCTGTGCCCGCTGAAGCCCACAGCCTGCCCGCCAGGGCCCGCAACCGATTGGGTAAGTGCAGGGGGGGTGCTGAGATGCCACCGACCAACCAACTGGGGGTGGTTGTTTGCCGCCCTCCCCCAAAAAAAACATCAACCGCCACTGTTTCTGTCCTAGGGGGACAACTCAGTAAAGTGTGTTTCTGGAGCAAGTGTTGTCACCCTATGACTGGAAGTGTTTAAAGCTGAGCTCCAGTATGACCGAGAACAGTTTTTTAAATTATTCTGTATTGTGTTTTGTGTAGTGTTGAGGCCATTAGAGTGTTTTGGAGAAGCTTTTGCTTTTATGGTTTGATACATGGCCAGGTGGTGGTTGTGTATGTGGCCTAAACATTTGAAAAGGTTCCTGTGTTCCTTACAGGGGGTCTGCCTGTGGAATGTAAATGACTGGAGGAGGCAGTGTGTGTGCTGGGAGGTGATTTAGAAAAGGGCATGATGTTTATAAACTTTTTATTCATTTTAATCCTAGAGACTAGAGAATGTATGGGACCACAGGCAGCAATGTAAAGTTTAACAATTACCAGACATGTTAAATAAAGAAAACACTACTCCATATTTATTTGGAACAAAATTGGCCACGGCCTTTATTATTGGTTTTAATGTAATTGAAGAAATTCACACAAAATTCACCATAGATAATTAAACCAACTTGAACATATAATAACCATTTACTCAGCTCAGCTATTACAGCTCAAGCTGAATTACAACACAACATCAGCATTTTTTAAACTGTCCCCCTTTTCTTTAGCAGAAAAGGTGACCCACCACATTAATAAAGGCCACGACAAGGGAGGGAGGGCTGGGGAGCTCCTGCAATGATACCGTCCACGGCGACTGGCACCAGCCCCTGTCATGCACCCCTTTATATAGGACCCCAAGGGGTTCCAGAACTTTCCATTAGTCTCAAGGCACCCCTTCCCAGCAGTCACAAGGCTCCCCAAAGTCCATGTGCCCCTGACATGAAGAATAAAAGGGGGGGTGCTTAAAACTCCTTCTTTCCATGCTCCCACAAGGAAAAGGGGGGCCTTGAAACCTTTATCCCCTTTTCCTCACATAGGACCACAGGCAGCAATCAAAATATTAACAATCACCAGACATGTTAAATAAAGAAAACACTACTCCATATTTATTTGGAACAAAATTGGCCACGGCCTTTATTATTGGTTTTAATATAATTGAAAAAATCCACACAAAATTCACCATAGATAATTAAACCAACTTGAACATATAATAACCATTTACTCAGCTCAGCTATTACAGCCCAAGCTGAATTACAACACAACATCAACATTTATTAAACTGTCCCTAGATAGACATGAGGGCTGCAAGCCCACATGTCTACCCCTAAACCATGGTCTGTTCGATACATGTCTGGAGATTATTATTCAGCCAATATCGGATAAGTGGATCCCATCCCTTCCATAAAGACCCGAGATACCACCCTCCAATTCTAGGTGACGATATGAAAAACCATATCCAAACGGCATGAACTTTTCGATGGCCCTATTTATACTAGTTTTCTCAAAAGGGTGAAAAACTATAGAATTCAACCATATATATCTGGGAATGATTTCGGAGAAAATAATGAACGAACCAGGATATAGTGATTTGATGATCCTAATGTAATGTGAAAAATTTAATTCAAAGTTTTTTGGTTACCTATGTCGTTCCCCCCCCCCCCAATGTATGATCAAAATATCAGGGTGGGGGTAACCATATGACATAATACCCAGCTCGGTCAAAAGTTCCCTCCAAATCATACCTCTTTTACCATGCCAGTAAATTAAAAAAAGATTAGGATCCAGGTCATGAGAATCCGTATAAATCCGTGACGATGCTCTTCTGTGTGCCCAAAAGATAAAGGAATGTCCAAGTATCCATACTATCAGCTGATTACCTATATAAATTAGAAAACATTGTTAGGTCTGACATATAGCTTAAAAGAATCAGATTTCCATCTTCCTAGCTGCTTAAAGTGGTAGTAAACCCTCCTATCATTTTCAGCCAAGGAAGCTGCCATCTTGGCCTCTGTTTAATCTACAACTGCCATGATGCTGCACATGTGATCAGCTATGACACCAGCCATTGGATGGTTTGACAGTTTGGTTTGGAGCACAACCAATGGGAGTGTTACATTTCCGGCACGTGCCGGAAATGTGACTGGTTTTTAACCTGTTAAATGCATGGGTTTACTACCACTTTAATCCAAACCCATTCTAGCCGCCTCTGTGGCAGCTACAATGCGGAAAGAGTGTGATGATATAGGGACATCCCCCAAGTTGGTGCGGCACAAAGATTTACGAAGCACAGCTTGAAATTGAAAAATTGTTAATGGTGAACTGTTTTGATGTAAGAACAAGAACTCACCTACGGATGGTCTAATTTTAAGATAAGAATTCAATAAAGAAACGGGGCAGATTAACCCGTTAGAGCATGCTGAAAACATGATCCAAGAGCCCTTTCCAAGCTGATCAGTTTTTGACTGACTAATAAAAAGCCTAACTTTGTTTGGGCTAACTATAACATCATTAAGTTTGAGGCCTTTTTTGCTTTTAGAATTCTTTGGGACTAGTTCAGAAACTCTCAAAGCAGCAAAGAAACAAATAGAAAATGCAGCTTTAAATAAACATGCCTCATAATTGGAAAAATAAACCATAGTAAAGACATGACATACATCGAATAGAATTTTTGGGGTAATGGGTCTTCTGTTCTCTAAGGAGAAATTCGATTTTTTATAACCCTTCATAGCCTGACGTATTGAGAAGAAACTAAAGCAAGGTGGTAAAGAATTTAGTTTAAGAAAAAATGGCACTCCAGATATTTTGTTAATGTGCGACCACGAATTATTCTTAGCCATTAAATCATTCAAAAATAATAACACAAAATTCTGAATAATCCACGTTACTCTGGTTGTGTGAATTAAGAAAAGATAACCATAGTCACCATGCTGTGGTATAGCCTGACCATGTAGAAGGCGCCAACGAATGAATAATATTGTCTGTGACTAAACTATTCTCCAAAGCAGCTAGGGGCATGAAGACCCTCTCACGTCTGCCATTCATTTGAAATCTAGAAAGAGCATCAGCGATCAAATTATCCTTTCCAGGAACATAACGTGCATTAACCCATAATTTTAAACTCAAACATTTGTAGACTAAATATCATAACAAAACTATAACCAGCTTAGATTTTGAAGAAAGGAAATTAATCGCATATAAAACACCCTTATTATCTGTACTGCATAACAGTCTTTTATTGCGAAAATATAACTCCCAAAGCTCAATAGCTACTATTATGGGAAAAAGCTCCAATTAAACAATATTTTTTAGCAATCCTTTAATTTTCCAGTCCAACGGCCATTTTTCTGCACACCAATAGGTTCTCCAAATTGCAGCAAAACCCAAAGAGCCTGCAGAATCTGTGAACTAATGAAAAACCTGGTCCAAAATGAATTCTTCTTGTCAAACTGATCTTCCATTAAAATCTAATAAAAAATTTTGCCAAACCAATAGATCTGACACCCTTATGTGAGAATAAGGATTCTTAAAGCCTGAAATAGCCATCTCGAAAATATACCACCCTTCGGAAGCACCCTGGATGCAAATGCTAGGAGACCTAATAAGTTCCGCATCACCTTCAAATAGACTTTCTTTGAGTGAAGAATACTAGATATTAAAAAACAGATCTTATCAATTTTATCCAGAGGGAGCCTAAACTCCATAGCCATGGTATCTATTGTTCTACCCAAAAAATTCAAGCATGAAGTTGGGTGAACTGTTTTGTCGTGCACCAAAGTGATGCCAAAATTCT
Source organism: Glandirana rugosa (assembly GCA_018402905.1). Lineage (NCBI taxonomy): Eukaryota > Metazoa > Chordata > Amphibia > Anura > Ranidae > Glandirana > Glandirana rugosa. The sequence goes on from BLSH010005370.1 coordinate 463,765, forward strand.
TGCATATAGAGAAACTAGCACTAGAAGTGTGCTACTTACAGGGTCCATTGGCAACATCAGGCTTTCAGAAAGACAGTACAGTTACAATAACTTTCTCATGAACCCTGCAGCTAGGTGAAGATACTTGCCATTTCCTCCAGCTTGTTTAGCCACCCAATGTAGTAAACAACCATTAAATGAAAGTCTGTGTTATGTCCCTAATGCAATGCCAGCCTCCCTACTGCTGGTGAAAAATCCCTTACTACCACCATAGCATGGATACTGTGTATTTGTTCTTCACCCATATCCATTAAATAAATGCCACTTTATGCATTGACATACCTTCTTAAACCCAGTCTGCCTGGATAGCATGGTTATCTGCTGACTTGCCACCATCCACAGACAACTTAAAGTGTTACTAAAACCACAAAAGTCAAATCAGTCAAATCAGTCTGTATATGCAGTAAAGCATGCTTGTTATACTCACTGTGAAACCTAAGGGGTTAATCCTCTGCATTGTGTAAAAAGGGTTTGATCTTGTCTTCTCTAATATCCCCCTTCTGTCCCCAATCCATCTCCTGATAGTACAGAGCCTTGAGTGCACTCTGCACATGCTCGGTTTGGTGTGCATTGCTAGAGAGTTTTATTTTCTTGGGAGGGTACATCAAAACTGTCAAGACAGAGGGTCAGTGGTCCTGCAGCCTCATAGGACAGTCAGAGCAGAATGAAAACTCCTCCTACAAGCTTTAACGAGACACTGATAGAAGTTGTAAGACTGCTATATACTGCTGATAAAAAAGGTATTTAGCAATTTATATTTACTAAAATCATTGCATTTTGATGCTCTGTGTACTGCAAGAGACCAGATAGTGAATGCAGGGTCCTGGGTTTAGTAACACTTTAAAGTGGGTGTAAACGTAAAAAAAAATGTTTTTAACAATGACTTCTACCTGGTACTGTAGAGGATGTCAAGCCATATGTGCCCAGTCTTGCCACGAAGAGTTAATCCAGCTCTGAGCAATTCTCTTGTCTTTTTGTAATAAGATAAAAAAACGACACAAAGATAAGTTTGTCTAGCCACATCCCCCACTGCCATGACTGACATCTGACTTGTTTATCTCATGCACAGCAGGAGAGAGAGAGTGTTACGATTCCAGCTTCCCATGCTCCCTCCTTTCTTATGCAGCTCTCCCAGGATTGGCTGCTCCACACCTCAGCATGATTGGGCATGCTGAAGTCACGTGGTGCCTTTCCTGAGTTTTGACAGGATGTTACTTAAAACTCAGGAATAGGAGATTAGGAGAGTGTAGAGGTGGGCGGGGAGTCTTGTAATATCACAACTCCGCCCACGAGCTTCAGCAAAGAGACCCACCCACCAATTGCAGAGTTTTGTGGGGCTCCTACTGCTGAAAGTGGTGACATGTATATATACATTAATACTGTGCCATTAGTTTATACTGGTTGAGTGGTGGTTTTAAATCCACTTTAACTCTTCAATAAGAGGCAGAATTTGAATCCAATGCGATTTTACTTCAGCTTATTGCAGTACAAAGGATGTTTTTCCAGTGTTTTGAAGTATAGGCGACAATGACTTTTCTGAGGCAGCCCATAAATGATGCATTTTTTTTTATTCAACCAAAGGGTTGAACAAAAGAAAATGCCTTGATTCTTCCACACATTTGATATGGATGGAAAATCCCTCTCACTGTGGTACTGTATCTGATAACGGGAAGCTTTCCCCACTGTCAGAACACAATGATCAATGTTCCTGGCTACAGCCAGCAGCAGTGATCATTTGGGAAAAACCTGACAGCCTGATTGTACACAAGTTGATCAATAGATCAACTTGTGTACAATCAGACTGCCCTACATGGATTGAAATTTGGCTGATCCCTGCTGAGCCAGCCTAATTCTGATCCTTGTACAGTATGGCCAGCTTAAGCCCTGTCTCTGTGAATAACTAACACTGACTGAGGGAGCATAGAAGAAGCAGGAAGGGTCTAGCAAAGATTAAACTAAATAGAACTAAACAGGAGGAGAGGATAGAAGATAGTGTAGCACTTTCCTAGGTAGGTTGCTAGGGTGTGTATAGTTAGCATAGTGCGGTCTCCTGCTTAACAGGAAACTAAGGTAAAATATAGTAGTTTTCCTGCCTAACACGGAGACTGAATTGGTGTAGCCAGGGAGTCGTGTGTGTTGAACAAGTGTTGCTGGATTTGCATTGACTTATCTGTATCCAGGCAGTTTTGGAAATTGCTGGGTGGACAGGAGTGACTCATGTCCAGTGAGGATGGGCGTCTTGCCCTCCTCAGCACCTGCTGCAATGCGGCCTCAGGCTGGAGGCCTGGAAGCTTTAGAGCTGTCCCATTTGTTCTGAGGAGCTGACTGAGGGGAGCCAGGCCTGAGAGGATCTGTTTGCTACTCCAGTGAGTACAGACCAAAGATCTAGAGGCCTGTTCTTTTGTAGGCTACCCCTCTGTGCTAGGAAAGTCAACTATTGGGTACAGCAGAAAGAGGATACTGGCTAGTGTCCTAAAGAGCAATAGTCGGTGCTTCTCATAGAGGAATTGCTCAAGAGTACATGTTGCTGCAAATAGGAATTCCACACTCAAGTTGAGGAAGTTGTCCTCCTTGTAATTCGTTGAATCTGAAGTATCCCACTATCTACCCTTGCCTATCCAAGTTCTCAAATAAAACATCAAAAACAACCAAAACCCCTAGACTGATTATTCAAGAAATGAGCCTAAGTGTGTGCCTGGCTGTGGAAAATACTGGGTGCCTGGCTGAAGAGTTAAAGCTAGAGAGAGTATTCAATCGGCTCATACAGGGGTAGCTCTACAATACCAAAATCAAATTAGTAAACAAGTTGTAGTGGCCAGAAAGTGCCGCTAGAAGTAAGCATGCTACAGACAATGAGGCCCCTTTCACGCGATCAGCCCCATTGATTTGTATGGGCAGGTGAATGTCAGCAGAGATGTGTCTGACGACACCTGTCTTCCATCCAATCCGACAACATCCGCTCAAAAAAGACAGATGGCGATATGTTCGCCATCCGTCCAGTGGATTGGATTGGATGAAAACGGGCATGCTGTCCATTTTCATCCGATCTTCCCATAGAGAACAGCAGGGCTCTGACAGGTCACCCCTGCACAGTGAACAGAGACGGACCTGTCATCCGCCGACTCAGCAGGGATCAACGGATCGATCTCCCGCTGAGCTAGCACAGTCCGTTGAGTGGATCTGCCCAGTGTGAAAGGGGCCTAACAACCCTGTGTAGTTCAATACAAGACATAACGAATACATGGAAGTGGGGCAAAACAACTTTGTTTTCCAAAGCCCAATGAGTCCTGAGTTGCTTTTTCTTTTCCACTGCTGTTCTGCAGCATTTCCCTCCTTCTTACATCACCACCTTTGTTTTCTTTGTTATCGGGAGTTGGCTGTCTCTTCCAGGTTGTTGCTGATGATGTGGCACCAGAAGCACCTTCCTGATCTGTGGGAAAGCCGATGCATCCTAGGATATGTGACATTGGTATCCTAGGAGACTGTAAGAATAGAGGCGAGGGGGGTTGAATGGGAAACAAGGTCAATATAAACATATTTTAAAAAGATTGCATGCTGTTTTACTATATGGGGGGGGGGGGGGTGGATTACAGTGGTGTGAAGTCTATTTTTTGCTGTAATTCCACGAAGGATGGTATAATTAGCACTGCTCATCATTTCCCCAGATTGTAACTGTGGCACCCAGCTGCATAACAAATGTCATTATAACTCTCCTCTTATACCCTGAGACCTTAGCATAAGTAGCTATGCAACACGTACAGTAATAGCCTTTGGATATGTCATATTTCTTCCACATTTCTCGCAGACAGATTTGACCTTAACAGAAGAGCCACATAACTCCAAACTTTCTGCCATCATCAGTTATGACTGTAGGTTCCAAGATAATAATAAAAATTAAGGGACAAATATTTTAAGATGAAAAAGGCAATGAATTTCCATGCAAAAGGTTCTTTGTTTCCATCCTTGGAAGGGTCCAAGTAAATAAAATGCAAACATGCAGTTCTATTCATTTCAATCTTCTCAAAAAAAAAAGTAGAGACCTAAAAAAAACCCTGGTATCTTTGTGCAAACCACTCCACATTGTTTGTGTCTATTACACTCAATATTTCACCCTACCATGGCATGGTAGTGATATGCACTTAGTTTGGGGAACATCCAGCAGCAGTTAGGACTTTGTGAATACGTCTGTTCATATAGTACTTGGCATATTCAGGGGCAGTTACAACATTCAATGCGGACTCTGTCAGTCATTATTGAATAACGGGGATTGGAAACCTAGGTTTTACGAGTTGGTTTCCTGAATTCCTACAGATTCCAGAAGGATATAATAGATGGTTAGGAAAATACAAACTCAATTTAGTGATGAACGTTTTCATTTTCAATTAAGTACAAAGACTAAAAATAATTGCAAAAACGAGGCTCCGCTTTTATGTATTCCTTGTGCATACAATGGCCCCCGATGAACTCAGCTTTACAGAAATTGACTCAATGATTTCCACAGCAAAGTTAACTGCAAATCCACCTTAAACTTTTTGACAGCCTGGGAGTCCTCCTTAAGAGATTCAATTGAAAGCAAGATAGAGCCTGCACTCCCACACCTGCACTTCCTTACAATTGCACTCATCCCCTTGGCAACCGGAGACATTTTTTAATGATTGTTGACGTAAAACAAAGTGGGTGTTGGCAGCTGGAATGTGGCCTTTTGGCTTACACACAAACGTTTTGTGCAGAAGACAACGTGCTTGTATTTTGTTTTACTCTCCCAATGCTGATTTTTTTTTTCTACTGTCACAAGATATGATCAACTTAAATATGCTTATGAGTGTTGTCCTAGACTCTGGAGCATGACTGTGTGCATGTCTCACTTGGAGTTTGGGTAAAGCTCTCGTTATTGTGCTACAACATCTTACGATCTCTATAGAAAGATTAGCTTGAACATTGCTTTCCATCACACTACGCTTTACCCAAACATTGTCCAAGGCAGTGGTTGCCACCTTATGAGCTAAAAGGACCTCAAATGCGGCCCTGATGTCACCATAGGGCTGCACATAATGTCCAATATACTGTATGTAATGCTTGAGAGGACTGTCAGAATATGCAGACCTAATAGAGGTAATGAGGGTCAGAGAGTGTGGACATATTACATTTTTGGCTGGGGATATGTGGCAGAAGACAATACCAAACTGGGAACATGTTACATGAGGCTAGAAGACATCAATGTTATTACATAGAAACAGAGAAAAGTGACGGCAGAAAAAAAGATTGAGTAGTCCATCGAGTCTGCCATTTTTTTGTTTTTCTTTTTCATTAACTTTTTTTTTGTCTGAGAATAGATCTATGTTTGTCCCAAGCATGTTTGAAGTCATTTACTGTTGACTGTCTCACTACTGCTGGAAGTTTATTCCAAGCATCAACTACTCTTAATTCTTTCTAGAATTTGTTTTGAACTTTCCTCCAGTTAGTTTAAGGCCATGTCCCCATGTCCCAGATTTTGCTTTCGTATTCAAAAAACTGTCCTCCTGAACCTTATTCACCCCCTTGATGTATTTAAAGGCTTTCAAACATGTCTCCTCTAATTGATGTTCCCACTACAGATTGCTGAGATCCGAGGGCCGCACATCATACACCAAAGGGCCGCAGGTTGAACACCTAAGGGCTAGCATACACCACATTCCCCATGTTCCATGTGTTTTTCCACAAGTGTATTTACATGCTTATTTTAAAGTGTTTGTAATGCATTACAGCGCATTTTTCCCCTTTTGTTCAGCTAAGGGTAAGAGAAGTTCGGGAATGCAAAAAAAAAAAAAAACATTTATACTCACCTGGATGCAGCATTGGTTTTCTGTCATCTATTGCCCGCTGTTTCTAAGATCGCTCAGTTTTTTAAGTTAACAGAGGGCTGGTGACACTCAGTCACTGGCTCTCTACTCTGCCCCACCAGTGCTCACTGGAGCATCGGGCTGGGGAGGGGGTGGGAGCGGCTGGCTCAGTCTTCCAGCGGCTCGCTAAGAGGCTGAGCCAGCTGCGGGTCCAGGCATCTAGGTGGATCCTGACTTTAAAGTTATGATCTCTCCAGAGCCTGTACTGGCTCAGTGGTGTCGGCCTGCTGTCAGCTGAAAATGGGTCGCAGGAGTGCAGAAATAAGTGCACTCCTGTTATCCCTTGGGGAAGTAGGGCCAAAAGAGCTGTGGCCCTACTTCTCCTTTAAGGATTCCCCTCACATTTATGTGTGTTCTGGGTTTTTACCTTGCGTGCCTTCAGAATGCATAAGCAAGCCCTAAATGTTTTTCTGCTTTATAAAAGACAAAAATCTGAATGAAAAAATAGTGATGGTGTAGTAAATCTGAAAAGTAGAAGACTGCCAAAGAAAGGGATATACATTGAAAAGGGAAATCTCTTATTTCAAATGCTTGGGTTGAGATAATTATTTGCATTTATGTCTCATGAAATAAACACGTCAAAGTATTTATTAATTGGAAAATCTATCTGCAAACATTTTGCAATTTTGTAATTTTCATCTTAACTAAAATATGGCATACAATAATAACCAAAGAAATTGCCATAAGCAGCTTTTTCCAACAGATAAGTTAGAAATGTCAAATGCTATGAATAGTCCTACCTATGGTGCACCGCACTATAGGCACAGCCAAGATATCATCTCCATATACTGTATATGTCTGTTCAAAGCAAATCATTAGCAAGCAGTGTGTTTTGTCAAAACTGAAACTGTGTTGGATGTCATGAGCAGCTGCTGTTGTTTGAGATTTGAAGTTGCTTTTGAATTTTCAAAGTTCAATTGAACTTTAGTTTAAATTCACTTTATATGTTCCAGATGCATGAAAACAAAAGGTGTGCAAAGCACTAGACCTCATTTACACAAGCTAAATGCCACCTCTGGACGTAGTAGCACTATGCTAGCGCTATGCAACCTACAAAATATATGACTAGCTGAGGCCAGAGATGCTATCCTTGGATACTATCCTTGGAATTGGATGCTATCTACGTCCAGGGTCAGTCAGGGTCTCTATTCATATGTGACTGCTTAGATGAGTAGTTACATGCAAACAGCAATGCCCCGGCCATTCATTTGACCCATCTTAGGCAGATATCTCTAGTGAAACATTCTTCTCCCAATTGGTTAAGCTTTTTTTTTATTACAGCGGTACCAGTCCGCAATCTCCAGGTTTTATCTCACTGCCACAAGCACTCGAAAAGCTGTGCAAGCCTCCAACCAATGATATCATTGGTTGCTAAGGGCTGGTCGGCGCATGCACAGCTGTCTGGGACATGTTCTGGCGGTTCCTGGGAGATGCTGGTTGGCGCGCTTTTGTTGGAGAAGCTGGGGAGGCGCATGCAGGTCTGTGAGGATAGGTAGAAAAACACAGGGAGGAGGCTGTTCAGTGTGCTGCATATGAGCTCTATCAGGTATAGCAATTGATATGATTGTAGTAATTCCTAGCATGATAGGTTTAAAGGGGTTGTAAACCCTCGCGGTTTTTCACTTTAATGCATTCTATGAGTTAAGGTGAAAAACCTTTTTTGTAGCAACAGCACCCCCCAGAGCCCCCCCTTTTACTTACTTGAGCCTGATCATTCCCGCACCGGGGACAAGCCTAGCAGCTCCTGCCGGTGTCTTGGTTCCTGATTGGATAGATTGATAGCAGGGGAGCCATTGGCTCTCACTGCTGTCAATCAAGTCCAGTGACGCGGGAGCCAGGGGCGGGGCAGAGTCCTGTTGTCTGTGTCAATGGATGCAGCAACAGGATACGGGAGCGCACCCGTATAAGTGACCCCAGGAAAAATGCTTCCCTGACAGGTCACTCCAGAGGAGGAGGAGCCAGGAGCACCGCTGAGGGACCCCAGAAGAGGAGGATCGGGGCCTTGCAAAACCCTTGCACAGAGGAGGTAAGTATAACATTTTTGTTTGTTTTTTAAAAAAGCAAACGTTTAGTATCACTTTAATTGCAAGCATGGTGATTTGTATTATTTCATGTAATATATGCAGGAACCCTGCGCTACACCTGCATTGTGGCCAAACTGCAGCAGAGCAATGTGCAAATAGAATAAAAAAAAAAAGAAGAGCAGCGCTATAGTTACCTATCAATAATAATTACTGTATTGGTATTACATAGTTACATAGTTGGTGAGGTTGAAAAAGGACACAAGTCCATCCAGTCCAACCTTTGCGTGTGCTTATATGTTAATAGTACATATATAGATGCTCCCTGCTGAAACCACTGCTTGTGGAAGAGAATTCCACATCCTTACTTCTCTTACAGTAAAGAACCCTCTGCACAATTAAACTACTTCTCTTCTAATTTGAGTGAATGGCTGTGTGTCTTTTTAAATTCCCTTTCACGGAAGAGTTTTTTTCCCTATTGTGGGGTAACCAGTACGGTATTTGCATTGATAGGCCTGTAACTAAAGTGCTGCACTTTTTTTTATTCTGATAGAAAGTAACAATTACATTTTGTTTACATTTTTGATTGTGGTGCCCCGAGATTCTGCCAGATGTTAAAGGGTGCCTTGGTAAAAGGTTGAAAAACACTGTTGTAGAGAAGGACCCTTGTTCTCTGTGTGGAAGCAGTGGTCTCTCTACAGGAGTCTGGCATGCCCCCTGCCGTGTAAGGGCTAAAGCTCTACAATCAGAAAAGCTCAAGCTTCCTACTAACTGGACAGCTCTAGCTATGACTGTGTGTGTCGGACCTCTGGACAGAGACTACTGCTTAAAGCGCTTGTATGCCCTGAAAAAAAATAACTGTAAGACAAAGGCATAATGAGCTAGTATGCATCGCATACTAGCTCATTATGAAATACTTACCTAAGTACGAAGCACCCACACCGCCTCGCGGTCACCGTTGAGGGAGTGGACATACTCTGTGTTTCTTCCGGGTTCGTAGCTCCGGCGCTGTGAGAGGCCGGAGTTGCGATGATATCTCTCCCACGCATGCATGTGGGGGTCCTCTGTTCTGGCAAGGTCCAGCACCATCCGCCGGACCTTCAAAGTGCATGCACCGCTGACATCAGTGGCTGCATGCAAGGTGAATATCTCCTAAACGATGCATGTTTAGGAGATATTCATTGTACCCACAGGTAAGCCTTATTATAGGTTTACCTGTAGTTAAAAATGTGCAAGGGTGTTATAGAACCACTTTAAGAGCCAATTCACACCACATGCAGTACGTTTTTTTCTCTGCATCAAAAATGCATGTGAAGTAGATTGTATGTTTTCCAGTGGCATAGTTCACACCAGTCCGGTCAGTTCCAGGCCATTCCAGTTCCAGAAAAAAAAGTAGGACATGCTGCATTTTTCCTGCACTGGACTGTACTGGAAAGCGATAGAAACGCATAAAAAGGCACTGGAATGCACTGGAACACATCAAAAGCGACACCAGACCCCAGTACAGTGAAAAAATACAGGAAAGAAGAAGAAAAAAAGCATCTGGAATGCATCCAGAAACGCATAAAAACGCACTGGAACGCGTCAAAATACATTAAACATGCGCATGCAGAAATGCATCCATAACGGATCTGGAGTGTTTTTGTGGGGTGAATCAGCCCTTACAGAGAACACAAGGATCCTTTTCTGCACAGTGTTTCTTACACAGCATATATTTATACGTAGTCCTTAGACTGTGTGATGAGCATAGAATCGCTGGATAATCTAGAGCAGGGGTGTCCAAACTTTTTTCAAAGAGGGCCAGATTTGAAGTGAACATGCGTGAGGGCCAACCATTTTGCCTGATATTCTTTGAACCATTAAAATTAAATGCAAATTAACTATTTTATGCAAAGTAAATGGTCAAGGCTGTGTGCTGCAAGGGTGTCCGGATCAGAAAACTGACTGAACAAATATAAAAAATTTTTGATCAGTAAAAGCTGTTCACGCATGTGTAATTTCATTGTATATTTACCTGTTCAGCTACGCTTACGCGCCCAAACTGTTTTTAAAGCTTTGTTTCTGTTTAATGTTGGTGGTAGAAATTATTTCTCATTGCATATGCAGGTTCTACTTCTTGCTATTAGTGCTACATACAAAAAGTGAAGTTACTGTGCTACCTATATAAAACAGGAACAAGCAGCCAGCACAGCAATTTTTAACAAAAATTGTGAAACATATAAATAAGAACAAAATAGTGCAGCGCTAAAAATAGATGCCTTATGATATCGTCATCTATTATCCAACATATTATTCAAAAAGTCTTTAAGGTGCATTAATACATGTAATAAAGTGACTGTGTTACGAAAAATTCCAGAAATTCATTTCTTATATCCAGTTCATATAATGGAGTCCATATAGACATCAACTTTGAAATGGTGACTGTGACATCCACCAACATGCAGTGTAGACCTTCACCAGGGATTAATATGGGTACTCTTACCAGAACACTCTGGGTATAAGCGTAGATGGTTCAAAACCAAAAAGACCCTCAGGATCCTCGGTTGAGATCATATAGTAGGACCAACAACTCAGTGCATGGCACGCCTCAGATTAAATATCCATCCCACATCCTTCAGCTTTAGGACCTCGCTCATGAGAAGTCACCCATGCCAGTATGTCACCACATTGGACCAGGATATCAATATAGAGTTGACCTATTAGTGCTACATACCGTTTCTTTTTCCCAAAGGCAGTCTCCTCACCAGTTATGACCAGATTGAAGACAGTAGACCAGGCATGTCCAAAGTCCCGGCCAGTCCGATGATCCGAGCCCAGTAACGGTGCCTCTGAGGGACTAAGAATCCCAGCTGCAGCAAGCTGAACAGCTCTAGAAGCCGCACATGTTCTGCGTCCTTGTAGCTTTGTATGGGGTGGAGACACAGTGCAGGCACCGCAGGGAGAAAGAACGCATTAAATCCCGCGATGTCAGAAAGATTGCGAGAATGCCGACTGAGGGTGTGCAGTCCCGCAGGTTTCAGAGATCCAGAGATCCCAGCGGTTCTGAGCGGCACTCGGGGGCCACAACATATCGTTTTTTGCCACAGTACCTGTGGGGCCATATAGAGCTGTAACACAGGCCAGACTTTGGACATGCCTGATCTAGAGCATACCTTTTGGAAATTATTTTAACCAGTACAAATCCGCGCTATAGCCGAAAGAGGACTACAGCGCGGATCTGAATTGCCGTGCGGACGTCCATAGATGTCCGCCCCTTTGCACGCTCCCCGCGCGCTCTCACAGCCGGTTGCACGCTCTCGTGGCTGCCACACGCTGCGTGGGCGTGCCCGCGGGTTGGGCAGACTCGATGTCCACTGGAGACCCACATTCCCCCTGTTAGAGCGGCAGAACGGGGAATCGCCGATGTAAACATGGCCATTCCTCGCTCTGTGAAGGGGGGCATGACAGATCTACTGATCCCTGTGATTGGGATCAGTTAGATCTGTTATGTCCCTGATAGCCCCGCCCCCACACAGTTAGAACACATACAGGGAACACATTTAACCCCTTCACTGCTCCCTTAGTGTTAACCTCTTCACTGCCAATGACATTTATACAGTAATCAGTGGCTAGTTAAATTTCTGATGGCTGTATAAATGTCATTGGTCCCAAAAAACTTTTAAAAATGTCCGACATGTCTGCTGCAATATCGCAGTCCCGATAAAAATTGCAGATCTCCGCCATTACTAGTAAAAAAAAAATTATAAAAACGCCATAAATAAATTCCCATAGTTTGTAGATGCAATAACTTTTGCGCAAACCAATCAATATACGGCGATTGCGATTTTTTTTTTACCAAAAATATGTAGAAGAATATATATCGGCCAAAACTGATGAATATTTATTTTTTTGGATATTTATTATAGCAAAAAGTAAAAATCATCGCTCTTTCTTTGTTTATAATGCAAAAAATAAAAACGGCAGAGGTGATCAAATACCACCAAAAGAAAACTCTATTTGTGGGAAAAAATTATAAATATTTTGTTTGGGTACAACGCCGCATGACCGCGCAATTGTCATTCAAAATGCGACAGCGCTGAAAGCTGAAAATTGGTCTGGGCAGAAGGGGGGTTTAAGTGCCCAGTAAGCAAGTGGTTAAAATAAGCTGGAGTTTATAATAGTCAAAAAGATCCCTCTTGCTCTAGGAAATAAAATTATTTTTTTCTGGGGCAGCGCTCTGCTCACTGGACAGAGGAGGTAGTACTGATCCATAAGAAGGCTACAAGCAGAGAAGTGACCAAGGAAGCTTTATTGATGTATGCAAAAGTGAGTATATTACAAGTGTGGATGAACACCATTATACATTTCTTCAAAGGTGAAACAGTAAACCTACAAGTATGTGTACTGTATATTTAGCTGTCAGATTGGAGTTTCACTTGATATGTTTGCCCATTACCAAAAAAAAATTACAATGAGAATGACATATAGGGGTGGATTTACTAAAGGCAAATAGACTGTGCACTCTGCAAGAGCAGTTGCTCCAGAGCTTAGCTAATGAGCAGAAGCTTTGCTGACTTCCATCATCCAATCATGTGCATGCAAAAATGCTGTTTTTTTTAATTTTCCTTGCACGTGATTGGGTATTTTTTGCACAGTGAAGGTTTACCTCATTTACTAAGCTCTGGAGCAACTAAATTTGCAGAGTGCAACTGCACTTTGCGAAGTGCACAGCCTTTAGTAAATCAACCCCAAAGTGAAGCGAGATGGGGTGTTAAAGATCTGAAAACAGTATACATCTACAGTATTTATAGCAATCTAATTATAGTTTATGTGAACCCAAATCAATTTTTACCATGTTTGACATAAGGCTTCACTGTTTACAGTTTTTCATGAGAAAATTATTGTTTGGGAATCTGTTGCACGGTACCTTGCTTGGTGATCTTGTCAGCTAGGTGTCTCTTAAGCTGGCCATAGACAGTTCGAAGCTCAGCCGGATCAGCAAGGACCGGCCAAGTTTCAAACCATGTACAGTGAGGGGAAAAAAGTATTTGATTCCCTGCTGATTTTGTACATTTGCCCACTGACAAGATAAAGGGAAAGGAGAAGGCTGATGGAATACTGGGGTATGAAAAGGATTCTGCCAACATCCCGGAAATAACAACCAAAAAACGAATATGCCCCTAGAGATTTTTGGGTAGCAGAATAGACATTGAGTAGAAGAGTATCATGTATACAAAAATATCAAATTTTTATTGGTACAAAATCTAAAAACATGACCATAGGGTCAGTGAACATTGACAACATATAAACATGATAACTTATTTACAAATTTTACAAAGAAAGCACCCTAAACCTTGAATATGCTGGACTATCGAGAGTCAGAGGCCAGTCCTTGAAGGTGTTCACCTAGCAATTCCAACTCGTTTCGGATTTATATGTATATTCCTTCAAAGAAAGGAAAGGGTGCAAACATATTCAATAAAGTAGTACAATGATCAAGATCAAATATATAACTGATACAATGGACAGGTGAATCATAAAACTACAAAGCAGATGGTATATACTTACAAAAAGTCATTATGTTGTGCATGCATATGATATGATATGATGTACATACATATGATATATATTTGATCTTGATCATTGTACTACTTTATTGTAGATTTTTGTACCTTTTCCTTTCCCTGAAGAAGGAATAGGCATATAAATCCGAAACATGTTCAAATAGCTAGGTAAACACCTTCAAGGACTAGCCTCTGACTCTCCACAGGCCACTCTTAGTGCACCAGCATATTCAAGGTTTAGGGTGCTTTCTTTGCAACATTTGCAAATATGTCATCATTTTTATATGTTGTCAATATTCACTGATGCTATGGTCATGTTTTTAGATTTTGTACCAATTTGATTATTCTATATACATGATACTCTACTACTCAATGTCTAATCTGCCTCCCAAAAATCCCTAGGGGGATATTCGTTTTTTAGTTTGCCCACTGACAAAGAAATAATCAGTCCTTAATTTTAATGGTAGGTTTATTTTAACAGTGAGAGAGAGAGAATAACAACAAAAATATCCAAAGTTATAAATTGATTTGCATTTTAATGAGTGAAATAAGTATTTGACCCCTTTGCAAAACATTACTTAGTACTTGGTGGCAAAACCCTTGTTGGCAATCACAGGGGTCAGACATTTCTTGTAGTTGGTCACCAGGTTTGCACACATCCCATTCCTCTTTGCAGATCCTCTCCAAGTCATTAAGGTTTCGAGGCTGAAGTTTGGTAACTCGAACCTTCAGCTTTCTCCCCATATTTTCAATGGGATTAAGGACTGGAGACAGTCTAGGCCACTCTATGACTTTAATGTGATTCTTCTTGAGTCACTCCTTTGTTGCCTTGGCTGTGTGTTTTCGGTCATTGTCATGCTGGAATACCTATCCACAACCCATTTTCAATGCCCTGGCTGAAGGAAGGTAGTTCTCACCCAAGATTTGACGGTACATGGCCCTGTCCACCGTCCCTTTGATGAGGTGAAGTTGTGCTATGCCCTTAGCAGAAAAACACCCCAAAGCATAATGATTCCACCTCCAGGTTTGACAGTGGGGATGGTGTTCTTGGGGTCAAAATGCAGCATTCCTCCTCCTCCAAACACGGCGAGTTGAGTTGATGCCAAAGAGATTGATTTTGGTGTCATCTGACAACAACACTTTCGCCCAGTTCACCTCTGAATCAGTCAGATGTTCATTAGCAAACTTCAGATGGGCCTCTACATGTGCTTTCTTAAGCAGGGTGACCTTGCGGGCGCTGCAGGATATCAGTCATTCATGTCGTAGTGTGTTACCAGTTGTTTTTTTGGTGACTATGGTCCCAGCTGCCTTGAGATCATTGACAAGGTTCTCCCATGTAGTTCTGGGCTGATTCCTCACCGTTCTCATGATCACTGAAACTCCACGAGGTGAGATCTTGCATGAAGCCCCAGACTGAGGGAGATTGACAGTTATTTTGTGCTTCTTTCATTTGCGAATAATTGCACCAACTGTTGTCACCCTCTCACCAAGCTGCTTGGCGATAGTCTTGTTGCCCATTTCAGCCTTGTGTAGGTCTACAATCTTGTCCCTGACTTCCTTGGACAGCTCTTTGGTCTTGGCCATGGTGGAGAGATTGGAATCTGATTGATTGCTTCTGTGGACAGGTGTCTTTTATACAGGTAACAAGCTGAGATTAGGAGCACTCCCTTTAAGAGAGTGCTCCTAATCTCAGCTTGTTACATGTATAGAAGACACCTGGGAGCCAGAAACCTCTCGCTGATTGATAGGGGATCAAATACTTATTTCACTCATTAAAATGAAAATCAACTGTTATGGGAAATTTCTGGTAGTGACTCTAAAAATAAAAGTTAGTTTTGCAATTGCAGGAACAGATCCACAGGATGAAATCTCAGTGTTTTAAAATGTCCGTTCTGACAAGATTTATTATTACATGATATTTTATACATAGATAAGAAAGGGGTGGTGTGAGCTGTTATTAAAAACTAACAAATAGAAATATATTATTAAAAGCTAGTGAATAGAATTATTGCAAGACAGGTGTCTTCGTTAGTTAGTCTAAGGTTAGAGAGGTGGTACCGGTTCTGGTTTCTCGACAGGTTCCTTCAGTCCCTGTTCTAACATCTGGATGTGTTCCGACTTTACCCGTTG
>BLSH010005370.1:479386-506511 GCA_018402905.1 Glandirana rugosa
AATCTCTGTGCTTAAAATATACATTCTGACAAAATGTATTATTACATGATATTTTATACATAGATAAGAAAGGGGTGGTGTGAGCTGTTATTAAAAACTAACAAATAGAAATATATTATTAAAAGCTAGTGAATAGAATTATTGCAAATGTAAAACATTGAGAGGGGAGGGAGGAGTAGAGACAGGGAGAGAGCTTCTAGCAGAAATTGTATCTGTGTGATAAGTGAAGGCCACAGAACACATTACAACAGCGTGAACAAAATGGAGTCTCTTGTGCTTAAATGAACAATACAATGAAAGTCCATGTCATTTCCCTCCTTTTGTTTATTTGACACCATTCTTCTCCGCGTTACATTCAGCCGATTGCCGGTAGCTAATGCTACGTTGGCGCAGAGAGACTAGGAGCTCTCTCCTAGTTTTCTCAGAATAATGGGTTCATCAGGGCTGGTGGACCATCTATTGATGCAGTGGGAGATCACACATAGGCACAGCCTGACAAGGAGAAACAGGAACAATGTAAACACCTAATTTCTGTAACCATGTTGCTATGCCATATAAAAAAAAATCACCAAAACCTCCTAAACCCTTAAAGGGGTTCCACCCATCTTTAGCAATATCTCTGGCCTTATTCTGTAGTTCTCTTATCTTAGCAAGATGTCCTTTAATAACGTCCTCACTATCAGAAATGTATATACAACAGTCAGTGCAAATAACCTTACACATCCCACCTTGAGCTACAGTGAGATAATTTAACGTTAATCTATGCTCTAATACTACTTTTTTTAAGCTGAGCCATTTCTTCACTTAATAAATCCATATCACTGGTAGTAAGGTTAATAATCTCAACTACAATTCTCACAGACAACAAGAAAAGAAACATCATTTTTATTTCAAAGGATATCATCACTTCAGGATTTTCTTGCAATGACTGGCGTGAATCCAGGTGGGCTTTCCTTCCAACTTGACAGTAGAACCGGTTGTCAAAAGCACCAAATGTGGTCCGTCAAATTTTGGTTCTAGCTGTTTTCTGATGTGTCGCTTGACCACCACCCAGTCACCTTTTTGGATTTTGTGAATACCTGGAACAGAATCTGGGTCGGGGTTAGAGTTGTAATAACCTTCATGTACTTTATTCAATGTTCTTTGCAAAATCTGAACATATTCTAACAGACTAGAGTGACAAGCCTGCAGCTGTTGAGGAAAATATAGCCCTGTTTTGGGTGCCCCTCCAAATAAAATCTCATTGGGGGAAAACACATGTGGTTGTTTAGGGGTAGTTCGTACAGAATATAGGGCTATTGGCAAAGCTTCCACCCATCCTTTTCCTGTTTCTGCTTTAATTTTTGCACATCTGTTTTTCAAAATTCCATTAAGTCTCTCACCTTTACCACTGCTTTGTGGATGATAAGGTTTATGGAAAGCTTGCTGTATGTTAAGTGCTTCCATTACCTCTTTCATCACTTCTCCAGTAAAATGGGTTCCTCTGTCAATCTTAATAGTTTCAGGAACTCCATATCTACAAACTATTTCATACAAAATGTTCTTTGCTGTTGTTTTTGCTTTTGCTTTGGCTACCGGCCAGCATTCAGGCCAGCCTGAAAACATGTCAATGCACACCAGTGCGTACTCATAGGTGCCTATTCTGGGCATCTGAATGTAGTCCATTCTTTGAAAGAGGGAAATCTGGCTTAGTTTAATGCTTTTGGGGAACATGGACAGGACTCCCTGCATTGTAGAGAGCACAAGTGTGACATGAAGCACAAAACCTGGTTGCAAATGCACTAAATCCAGGTGCTATCCAATAGCAGTCAGTAAGTGCCACCATCGCACCCTTACCAAGATGACTGACGCCATGTGCCAGTTGTGCTAAAACTGGGTACAAACTCCTGGGTAGACACCACCTGTTCTCAGTGCTCCACAGGCCCTGCTGATTATGGGTAGCATTACATTTGATCCACTTTCATTCTCTTTATTAGGGGCCTGGTTCTGCAACTGAATTAAAGCTTCTATATCCCACTGTGCTTGATGAGGAGTATCTGTCCCCGCTACAGTGGGTGTGACTCCAAATGACATAAGGGCAGCATCCTTTGCCAAAGCATTTCCTCTTGTTGTCATGTCATTTCCCCTTGCATGTCCTTTTACCTTCAAGATGGCAACTTCTGCTGGTTTCTGAAAGGTCTGAAATAGCCATTCTATGAGTTTTGCATGTCTCACTGGCTTCCCTGCACTAGTCAGAAAGTTCTGTGCTTTCCAGATAGGCCCAAAATTGTGCAATTTTCCAAATGCATATCTGCTGTCAGTGTAAACATTTCCCCTTTGATTCTCTAGGAGTTGACACGCTTTGACTACAGCACATAACTCAGCTTCCTGTGCTGACATCTGGAGTGTCAATGCTTCTTGATATAAAATAGTGTCTGTAGTGGTTACAGCAAACCCTGTGTGTGGTGACCACCATCAGTGTAAAATCTGGAGCCATCTACGAATAGGTGTGTGTCACAATCGGATAAAGGCTCATCTCCATCAGAGCCATACAATCATGAGAAAAACTCTCGGATTCTGCATCAGTACCATTTGTTGAATCTTCCTCATCAGTTATAGGAAGAAGAGTAGCCGGATTTAAAGTAACACATTGTTTGATTGTTAAATTTGATGGAGCAAAAAGAGCAGACTGGTACTTGTCAAATCTACTGGCAGACACATGTCTGGTATTTACTTGATTCACGATTTCCTGTACTGCATGTGGCACATACAGGGTCAGAGCAGAATCTAGTACAAGCTCAGTTACTTTGTCTAGCAGCAAAATGCAGGCTGCTATGGCTCACATACAACTGGGGGAGCCTTTTATGACAGGGTCTAATGAGGCTGATACATACATCACAGGCCTCTGTTTATCTCCATGTAGCTGGGTGAGTACACCTGCAGCAAATCCATTGACTTCATGACAAAACAATGAGAAGCTCTTTTTATAGTCGGGAAGTCCAATGGCAGGAGCTTCAGACAAAATTTTAATAAGCTCCTTCATCTGCAATTCATTGTCCCATGTGAGTTTGAAAGGGTTTGTAGTGGTAGCCTCATATAGAGGGGCCATTAGTTCTGATGCATTTGGATTCCAGTCCCTACAATATCCCACTAACCGAAGGAAGGCACATAGCTGCCGTACATTTCTTGGCTTTTCAAATTTTTGTAGAGTTTTAACTCGATCTGGGGTTAAGCTGACGGATTCCATGTGAAATGCAGTGACCCAGGAAGATCACTTTCTCTTGGCAGTATTGTAGCTTCTCTTTGATGACTTTGTTGTTACTGTTATAGAGAAACATGAGAAGGCTCACTGTTTCTCTGCTACAAATGTCCTTTGTATCAGAACAAATAAGCAAATTGTCTATGTACTGAAGCAAAACTGTGTTTGGGTGTGAGGGGGACCAGTGGTCCAATACTTGCTTTAGCGCAGCATTATATTCAGAAGGGCTACTCACACAGCCTTGGGGCAATCTTGTCCATGCTAACTTTTGGGCATCATGGATAAATGAAAAAAGGTGCTAGCAATCTGGGTGTAGGGCCACTGAAAAAAAGCATTTGTAAGATCAATCACTGTAAAGCAGGTCCTGGAGGCAGGTATTCCACTTAATAAAGTGTGGGGGTTGGGCACAATTGGGGTGTCTGCCTCAATTATATTGTTAATGGCTCTCAAATCATGCACCATGCGGTATGTCACTTGCCCACCCTTCTTGTCTGGCTTCTTTGCAATTGGGAACAGGGGTGTGTTGGCTTGGGACTTAATTGGTACAACAACCCCTGCCGCTTTCAGTTGAGTGATTTGATTCTGTATCCCCTCAGTCTGAGCAATAGTCAGCGGGTACTGTTTAATCTGTGGGAGTTGGGCTCCTGGTTTAATTTTTTATCATAACTGGGGTGCAGTCCAGCAGACCTACGTCATATTTGCTGGTGGCCCATAAATCAGCAGGAATCACTTCCAATTCTGGTGGGAACGGTGGAGTGGAGTCTTGGATTAAAAATACTCCACAGGCAGAATTTAAAACTTCTCCTGACAGACTACTGACCACGTGGACTCCTGAAGGAGTGTAGTCTATGCTTGCTAAAATTTGGTTCAACATGTTAGCTTCTAAAAGATTGGTAGGAACCATGTCTGAAACTAACACTTTAGTGACAATTTCTGTTTGCTGTCCTAGCCTGAGTTTAAGTGGCTTGGACTGGAGGTAAGTCCTCTATATTAAACATGCTGCGGCTTGCACCAGTATCAACTAAACAGGTTAACTCTGTTTCTCCTCCAGGATAGGGGAGCTCTTGTAAAAATACTTTTACTCTGGCCTCGAGACCATCGTCTCCCCTATTTAACATGATTGACACTGGCATGCCATTTTCCTATGCCTGATCCACTGCTTTTGGCAGAGAACTGGGATCATCATGAGGTGCCTCTAAGCTCCTTTCCAGTCTACGGTCAGGAAGATGGCAGAGTTTGGCTATGTGTCCTTCCCCATTACAATTGTAGCATATGATTGGCCCCCGATTGCCATGATTTTTGAAATTGCCTTTGCCTCTTCCTCTTCCTTTTCCCCTCTGCTTCCCCATGTACATAACTTTGGGTTTGCTGTCTTTCTGGTTAATCCTGTTCTCTATGGATAACAGGCTAGGCAGGAGGTCTTGAATAGACATATTGCCTGCCTTAGGCCTTGCTGTGAACAACTTTTAGTTCAACTGGGGTATTAAACCATCAAGAAACCTTTGTTTCACCAGATGTGTAGATGGACTTGCAGTTTCTCCCTTCATTTCTTCATCTATTTTAAGGCCTGCTTCCTCTGCCATATCACTTAACCGCCTCCAATAAGCTCCTGCGGCTTCCTCCTTCCCTTGCTTAGCATTCATGAATTCAGCATGTCTGGTTTGTCCATATATTTGGGGCAATTTTTCCTTCATTTTTTCACAAACCTTCCTTCCACTAACCATTTTATCAAGCTTTGTGACATCTACTTCACATTCTTTAAGTATATAGCCTGACATGTTGCTTCCCACTGCTTTAATAAGAAGTTGAGGAATGTCAGTAGCAAAAGCCTCGTATGCTTCCTGTGCAGCACTAAGTTTGTTTGCAAATCCAATTGGATTCTTTCTAGGATCTCCCAGTCCCTCTAATATGGCCCTCATTTCTTGGGGACTAAAAGGTACATGCCATTTAATTTGGGACTTACTGTCAACAGCATTACCTTCAAAGACTAATTGGTTTCTGACAGGATAAACTGTAACAGATTGCTCAGCGACAGGGGCAGAGGGGGCGGACTCTCCCTTCCTTCTCTCTTCATCTTGCTGCCACAACTTGGAAATTATGGTTTGCCCCGGCAGTTCAGACTCTATCTCTCTTTCTCTGGCCAGAGCCTTAAGTCCAGAGAGATCTAATTTTGCATATGTGCCTTTTTGAGTTATGCCAATCATCTGTTTCTAAGATACAAGCCAAATCCCTCTTTGTAGGTTGATATGGGGCCGTTAAACCTCTGCTCGCCACTATATTGCCAAGGTCATCTTTTGTGTGTTTCATGTAATCTAATTCATGTGCTTTTGTTGATGGGTCTCTTAAAGCCAAACTGGCAGCCACATAAGGTGGGGGGTCCTCCTCTACAGAGTCTTCTGGCCAAACGTAGTAAATTTGGGCAGTACCCTTATTAAACATCTCCATCAAGCCAGTTTAATTTGCTAATTTAGCTTCTGTCTCCCATGTGCAAGCTATTCTCCACTTTCCTTTACTGCACAGTAGTGGGCCATAATTGTGCAGAAATATTTGCCATACTTGTAAATCAAAAGTCCCTTCAGAGTTTAAAGGTTTAGCTGTTCCTTTTGTCCATTCCACCCATTTATCTAGGGGCTCAGTATAGGCGGAACCGTACCTTCGGTTCCTATATTCTCTAGCGCTCATCTTGCGAAAGACCCTTTTCTGAGGGTCTTTCACCCTTCACTCCCTTATTTAAATTGTTGCCCATAATGATTGGCCAGTCTTTTCTCTACTTGTGCCTATACCCTCTTGCCTCTAAAACAAATAGCACAGCAAATCTGCAGATTTACAAGAATAGTCTCCACTTATCTACGTGGATAGAAGGGGTTTATGACAATAGACAAAACACTCACTAAGAGACCCTCTTAGTCTCTTCTCTTCTCTGTGGGTTTTATTTGTCCCTACCGTGCTCCTCTGACCCAGGCCACCCACAAGGGGTCAACGCTGGGAACTGCAGAGGTTTATCCCTATCCACACAGTCCAACCCATGAAGGGGGACACAAACACATTCACACACACACACACACACCCGTTACCCAACCAGAAAGGTCCAAGATTGGTCTGGTTTCCTTGAGAACCGACAGATAGGATACATAGAAAAGGCAGAAAATATAGCAAGCTTAAGGACAGCTTACCTAGCCGCTATTTAGAGGTCTGCGTTCCTGATGATCCCGATCAAGGCGCGGCTCCTTCTGGAGACTCTGCCAACTCCTGACATGACTCGCCACAAACTGTTATGGGAAATTTCTGGTAGTGACTCTAAAAATAAAAGTTAGTTTTGCAATTGCAGGAACAGATCCACAGGACGCAACCTCTGTGTTTTAAAATGTCTGTTCTGACAACATTTATTATTACATGATATTTTATACATAGATAAGAAAGGGGTGGTGTGAGATGTTATTAAAAACTAACAAATAGAAATATATTATTAAAAGCTAGCGAATAGAATAATTGAGGGAGGAGTAGAGACAGAGAGAGAGCGTCTAGCAGAAATTGTATCTGTGTGATAAGTGAAGGCCACAGAACACATTACAGCAGCGTGAACAAAATGGAGTCTCTTGTGCTTCAATGAACAATACAGTGAAAGTCCAATTTATTACTTTTTTGAAATGCGTTTTTCTGTATATATTTGTTGTTATTCTGTCTCTCACTGTTAAAATAAGCCTACCATTAAAATTATAGACTGATCATTTCTATGTCAGTGGGCAAACGTACAAAATCAGCAGGAGATCAAATACTGTTTTCCCTCACAGTATGACTAGGCTGCTTGTACCCAAGTTAATCCATCAATTGACTTGGGTACAATCACCATGTCCAATTTTTCATGCAATTATTACCAGCTGTTCTCCCGGCAGGGACGGCTCCCCACGCCCCTCTCTGCCAGGACACAATAGCACTGTGGGAGGGATTCCCCTATCAACACTGACTGTGTTGATTATGGAATTGCACCATTCATGGCCAGCTTTAGCAATGTTCTAGGGGTTATCCAGTTAGGCTTCATGAGATACCCTGACGAAGCTGGGGTACCAGCGAAACGCGTAGACAGTTGTGCCTACACGCCAGCTCGCTAGTACCCACATCCCCATGAGGATCTGATCCCCGCCGAGAACTACACGTCCCCGCTAGGAACGATGGACTGACCCGTCGACATGTTCGTCAGCACGGCCTCTCTGCCTCCTTGTGTGGAGAACTCCTGAAGATCTGTGTGCGGCCTCATTCCTGGGACCGGCTTTGTGGCACTGCTGATCACCGTCCGGATCGGTGAGTCAATATCGCCTGTATGCTGACCTTCTAAGTGCCTTCGGTCCTTGTATTTAGTTGGCCCCCGATCCACTGACTGGCGCTCACCCCCGCCACTATCAGGGTTCCCCCTAGGTGATACCCTGTCATCATCCGGGTCTGGGGGGTTTGTGTGTGTCTTCCTTTCATCCATTGGCAGTCCGTGCAGGTCTGATCCACAGAGTCTGTGGGCACTCTCCCACACCTTACTCCACTCGGTCCGTGCCATTCCCATCTGTCTGTAGCCGACCCCCCTCCCCCTTGTCGTTCTGGACTTCCGTCGGTGGTCGGGGGAACTTGCAATCATCAGGCAGATATCGGGCATTGGCCTGGGCACTGGGGCTTAGGGTAGTCAGTCTGTAGCTAGCCGGTCATGGCTGTTGCTATCATCGGATTGACCCCTCCACTCTGTTTTTTGGTCAATACCTGTTGACTGTACATCTATTTATTATTTATATATATTTTTTTGCATATCGGCTATGTTCTAGCTGGGGACCCTCAAAAAATGTTATTGTGGTTCTGTGTTCCAGCACATGCATGTCCATGGGTTTATGTCTTTTGCTGCTCCCATGCCCTGTGAGGCTCATTCTTTCTCCATGGTCTTAGTATATTTTGTGCTGGGATTCCTCTCTATGCGCTGGGGGTGTGTGGGCTGGTTTGCTGGCTCTCCTCTCTTCCATTCAGGTTAGAGGGCAATTCCATACTGGAAGGCCCTCTTGTGTATGGCTTTGAGGAACCTGTATGTATCTTTTTATAGTAATTGTGTCTGACAACGTTGTCAATGGTGGTGGTCCTTTGATTGGTTTTTACCCATGCTCTACACTGTGTGTACATTCAGTTGTAAGCATTGTTTTCCAAATAAAATTTGTAATTATACATATTACTTTCTTGTTTGGTTCCCCTTTTTTTATTTATATATCCCAGTGGCTACCTTTATGGTGACTTTTGGACAGCCCTCTGTGCTGGCCCTTTTTTTGTTTGGTCTTTATATCATTATCACCATTGTAGCCCCAGGGCTAATTAATTATGTATCCCTGAGAGGATTGTTGCGATTTCTCTAACTGAGTTTATATTATTTTTTTGAGTCCTATTTCTCCCCCCCCCCGGAGGGGAGTTTTTCCTGTGTTTTGAATATTCATGAGATACCTAAATGGCCTACATCTTTAGCAAATGTATTATTTAACTTTGGTCTAAGCTGCACAGTTTGTTTTTATCTACAGCTGTTAATTATCAGCATAGACAGTTTTTTTGGTAAAGGTTAACTATGCCTTTTGAGGCCAAACCCATATACATTACACTGGTTCAGCAGTTGGCTAATGGGGTCATTAGATTCACATATTGACTTCATTGCTAGTAATTCACGTGTTCGATTTAAAAGGATAAGTGAGAAACCCTAACTCGGGCCCCTTTCTCTAATTTCATGTCTAAATATAAAGAATAGAACTATACAAACCTCAACCTGTAAAAATAAACAAAACTGTATTTAATGTTACTTCTAAATAAGAAATGCAAATAGAAAGCAGCAGATCAAAGCAGCACTCTGTGTTATTGTCATCCCACAAGGTATGCTACCTCCCGGCACGTACACTCTCCAAACAACGCTGACACATAGGGGCCGATCATATAACTGAGCGGGTACCAGGTGAGGTTAAATCAGTTTACAGACGTAGAAGGCTTTATTTCTGTCTCTTGTGACTGGCTGTTAGATAATGCATCAATACTGTCATTGATTCCATGGAAACTGTGATCTTCTGATCTTCTCTTGGATGTGTTGCCCTTTGCATAGTACAATATCAGGCTCTGTGTATCTACAAAGTATTGTGTCACTGTCTAAATATATTGAATGTGTACTAAAAGTGATTCCACGTGCAATACTAGCAGAAGAGTTTGAATCCAGAATCTACAACTAGTTACTGTATGTCATTATTATTATTCATAAACATCACATGACAAGCCCTGGTCACAATGAAGACTCATTCTTGTAGAGGCTTGCTTGACAGCTGGATTGCTGGATACCACCGCCGTGCTTGTCCTATCAGTAGCAGACCACACACGCAGAGGGCAGAGCACAGGGGGAACTCTTATAGAATACAACATGCTAACAATTGGATTGTTATATATGAATCCTGAAAACCTATTTTGATATTACATGCAATCACATATGTAAATTTAAGGTATATGTTTGAAATATCAAAGTACACATGTAAGCACTTTTTGCAAATACACCAAGTGGATTGCTAAGGAATAACATTAAAGCCATATCTCTGTGTTTTTCTTGCTAGTCTAAGGTATGTGTACACAGATGTGTTTATTTACTCAAAAAACGCATAACTTAAAAAAAGAAAACATTGTCATTTTTTACTGCAGTTTTTAATTATTTTGTCAGTTTTCAATCCTTCTTTTAAAACATCTTTTTTATTTTCAAACAATTTCCCATTTTCATCTTTGGACTTGTTACTTTTTAAACTGTCATTGTAGAATAACAGACTGAAAACATTGAATGAAAAACAATGCATGCATTCCATTATTTAAAAAAAAAAGTAAGATCAAACCATTTACATTTAGCACCATGCACACTGGCGTCTTTAGGGCTCTTTCACACTAGCGGAGCCCGTTTTGACAGGCTCCGCTGCTCAGCGGGGATCCATTGGAGCCGGTGGATGACAGAACAGTCTCTGCACTCTGTCCATTCTCCTCTATGGAGAATCGGATGAACACGGACCGTCTGTCCGTGTTCATCCAATCCGATCCGCCAGACGGATCAAAAATAGGGTTTCCATCTGTCTGTTTTTGGCGGATCGGAGCGGATCGGGTGTCAGCGGACATGTCACCACTGACATCCGTCGCTCCATAGAGGACAATGGAGCGTCCATTCGGGTCCGCCTGAAAAACTGACAGGCGAACCCGAATGATCCGCCAGTGTGAAAGGGGCCTAAAGCTCTTAGAAGCTATTATGAGTTTTTTTCCTGCTCCTAGAAGCTAATAGTGTTATTGTAAGTCATATAAAACAACAGAGGAGATTTGGGATTTTTAGGGTGCCGGCAAGGAATTTGTATACACCAAGATTTAAAAGCATAAAATTTTATTGTACTAAATATAAGAACACATAGAAAATTAATTTAAAAGAGAAACACCAAATATTGGAGGAATAACATCACAATTCAGGCTCAATATTGCTTTGTATGGCGATGGCTGAAGCGTAGAATAATGGCCCAATATATTTTGTCAACCTTGGCCCGGGTGTTGTTAATCCCCCTAGAGTTTCTGAGAATAGACTATTCTCGTTCTTGTCGGGATTTTATGCCTGCGGTAGGTGTGCAGCTTGTAAAAGCTCAAAGACTAATTTGAACAAACGTAAAGAATTTAGTTCTGCAGTTACCCATAGACGTTACCCAATTAAAGACCTCATTACGTGCTCCACACAAGGAGTAGTGTACATGTTAGAATGCGAGTGTGGCCTCCAATATATTGGAAGGACCTCCAGAGAATTACATGTGCGAGTGGGGGAGCACATTAATGGTATCAAGAAGGGGCTAAGGACTCACAGTGTATCCAGACACTTTAGGGTATGCCACCAACGCAATCCGAAAGGTCTGAAGTTTTGGGGTATAGAAAAGGTGTCTAGACACTGGAGAGGAGGTAACTTTATTAGGCAGCTTAGCTGTAGGGAATCCTTCTGGATTTATGAGACCCAGATGATGACCCCAGCAGGTTTGAACGTTGAGTTCGATCTCAACTGTTTCATCATAGGTGAACTGGGGTTGTCACGTGAGATATGTATGGTCAATTATCCAGGAGAAGGGACTTATGGAGTAGATATCTGTCTAGACACTGGAGAGGAGGTAACTTTATTAGACAGCTTAGCTGTAGGGAATCCTTCTGGATTTATGAGACCCAGGTGATGACCCCAGCAGGTTTGAACGTTGAGTTCGATCTCAACTGTTTCATCATAGGTGAACTGGGGTTGTCACATGAGATATGTATGGTCAATTATCCAGGAGAAGGGACTTATGGAGTAGATATCTGTTTAGGGAATAAATATCTTTTTATTGTCTCCTGATTGGACACTATATGTTTGTGTTTATTATTTTTTTTATTTTTTTGTTGTGTATTCCTGTCATTTTATGAAAGGTTGGCCGAGGGGTGACGTTATGCAAATTATTATGTTATGTATTTACTAGTGCTTCAGTTTTTATTTTAATTTCAGTTTTTTTCCTTCTTTGAAGGTTTTTGACTTTGAAATAATTGTTGAGGATGGAGTTCCCCTTTAAGATTGAGTTACCAGCCTGGGTGTCATTTCCACTAATGGGGCATAGGTGGCGGTGCTGCCTTTTATAGATTTGCATTTCAATATGGCTTTTATCTCCTGTGACCGATTCATATACCTTTTCCCATGACCAGTTTTTTGCACAGGATAGGTGCCTGGTTTGTTTACCCAGCTGCCTTCCGGGATGTTGTTTGTAATTGATCGGTTATTCAGTAGTTAACAGCAGACGTACTACGTGGCCCCGATTCCGCTGATGAAGTCCCGCCCATAGGGTGTAACATGTATGGGGGGAGAAGTCACGTGTGACGTCACCCACGGCCATCTTTGTTGACAGGAACGCATATGTTACACATGCGAGCATGCTGGCACTTGGCTTTTTATGTGAGTGTTATTTTATTACATTTTTAAATAAACTGTTAAACGGAGAGCATTGGATCCTATCCTTATTTTTGTACATCCATGTGGCCAACACTCAACTGAGTGCATGTCCCAGTATTGGAGAAGTGGATACTAGCTGTCTAACACACACAGGTCGGATCTATGAGACACATGTGGTCAGTATCCCTTTAAGTGTATCTCCCTGCTGGTGGATTTCCTAATGCTGGAGGATTGGCTATATGCTATGTGATCTTTACAGGTCAAATCCATGATGTGAGAGACTAGCACTCTGAGTGGTGGATGGGCTGAAGTCACTCTTTTGCACTGTGCTCTGGATTTACTGCATCCATCACATGAAGGGTTCTCATAGTGTTTATGGACTTTTATTAGCGCTGCACTTTTTATTTTTTGTATATAGGAACCCTGCGCTATTATGTGTAGTTCTGAAGATAGATAGGTATAAGGATCTGCTGCTATAAACCTGGTGCGTGTTCAATACTAAACCAGATTGATTATAAAGAAGGTAGAGCGCTTCCCTTTAAATCATAAAGTTCCTATGTGCAACAAACAAATTAATATGATACAAAACCACATTACAAATAATGAGCGTACAACACTAATAACAACCAATATGATGGTACAACAAACGGTATGTAAATATACCTTCCCAAGAAATCCATGCAGGGATAAAGTGCTAGTGCATAGTACCCGTGTAAACATATATGTAATTTGTGGTGAGAATATAAGTCCAAGGTATGAATCCGTGAATATTGTGCAGGTAAATAACACCTCCTGTGCCCCCCCACCTTCACATTTATGCGCTCACCTTCATAAAAGACCAAGCTTGGTCAGCGTGCGCCTTCCCCTTAAAGCTGTCCTGTAATCAGCTACTACTCCCAGATAACTCTCTTCAGGCTCTGCCAGACAGCCCAGCTGCAATGACCTCTCTCCCCTGCCCCTTCCACAGTCCTCACTTATGGTTCTGCACCCATCTCTCAAGCTGCAAACTCCCAGCTCTCTCAGGCGTGCCTCGCCAGTCCTCCTGACTATGCCTCACTCACCAGCACTTCACTTGCTGCGACCAGTTGTCCTCCCTGGAGACTATTAATAGTGTTCTGTCCCGCTGTCCTCTACTTGCTCTCTCATGTGCCTCTGTGCCAGGATCTCTTCCCTCCTCCTGGATGCACCCGAGTCCCAGCCCAGGGTTCCCCCCCCCCAGACTGGGGAGCTCACCATGGGCCCCGACAGCCTCCACACTCTCATACTCCAGCTCTTCCACCCAACAACTCCTCCCCAGCTGAACTGACCCCAGGTATTTAAGGAGGCCTGCCCCCTGCCAATCCACATTGGGGATTGGTCAACGTTCCTTAAGATACCCCAGGTAGCTCCACCTCTCTTCTCCACCTTTCTAGCACCTTCTAGAAGAAAGGGGGGGGGTAACCGAGAAGTGACAACACCTGTGAGTCACCAGCTGCTAACCTGAGCCACTCCCAGCCCAGAATGAAAACAAACAGGCCTAGCAAACAGCTAGACCTGCCTAAATTTACCTACACTGCCAAATAAATACCTCACTCTAGAACCTCACTACCTAGGGGGCGCTACACCTCTTTTTGTGAACTTGAGATACTGTTGTTGTTTTATGTATCTCTGCATGTTTTTCTATGCACTTTTGTACTTTAATACTTGATTGTATACCTTGCAGACTTTATTAGCAAAAAAACGTGAAAGATTCTTATGTGCTCATGCACTGAAATTCATTTTTATACAGTAACATTTGCTTGCCTGTCAATCACTGTGCTCATTTACTGCTAGGTCTATATCTGGCATGTATTTTGCTGTACAAAAACTAAAAATACAGGTTTTTGGCTTTACATTCACTTTAATAATAAAACTGGTATAAGGGTATCCTGGACTACTTAAAGCAGAGTTAGCACCAAGGTCCACGTATGTGACTGCTCTCCACTTACCTTAATCCCAGACTTCAGATGGGCTTGCCAACATGAGGGAGCGATGTCAGTGGCTCTTCTTGTAGGAACCTGGGAAAGTTGAGGATCCCAAATCCTATGAGAACATGCTCCTGCACAGTGCTGTCTTTTTGTACAGAGACTTTTTGTGAGCATTTAGGTTCTAAGTTTTTCTAAGTTCCCTTACTTCCTGTCAGCAACATGAAGTATTAAGTGGCTGGAACCCCAACATGAGTTGTTTTCATATTTTTTCTTTTTCTTTTTTCTGTTGTAGTGTTTTTTTTAAGTGGGTGGGGCAGCCATATAAGTAAACCTTGCATTTGAGTGCAAGGCTCCCTTTAAGGGATATGCACAGATTAGAACATGTGTTTATAACCAATACTTTATCTTGTACAGTGATTCTATTGTCACTTTGGTAACAGATGCATGAACAGAGAGTATGGAGCACTAAACACAGTATAGCACAATAACTTTGCCAAAGTAGCTGACTGTCAATACAAACTTATTGCTGTATTCTAGGTGGGGCTTGAATACTTGGATGGAACTTTACCAAAAAATGACACTCACTATCATACTCTCCTTCAACAATCCCCCCCCCCCCCCAAACTTGAAGCAAAGGGTAGCAATTGTATCCTGGGTAAAGTGGCTGCTCCATCCCTAATAAGCTTTTATAAAAGGCATCTCCCATGGAACTTTGTTGCAGCAATAGAAATCACTCAATTATATTTTTGTAAAAGTAGAAAATCTTTATTATACAATCGGTAAAAATTTCTGGTCTTTACATTCCATGTCCTAGTGAGTTATAATCATCACCTGCTAACCTCACAGGGGGTAGGGATGATCAAAACATTACATATTGCAAAATTGAAAAATTGCATATCCACCAAGATCTCTCTAGGAAGATATGCAATTTTTCAATTTTACAATATGTAGTGTTTTGATCGTCCCTACCCCCTGTGAGGTTAGCAGGCCACGAGCATAACTCACTAAGACATGGGATGTATAGCCAAGCAATTTTAACCCATTGTATAATAAAGATTCTCTACTTTTACAAAATTATAATTGTGTGATTTCTATTGCTGCAACAAAGTCCCATGGCAGATACCTTTCTAACCTCCCCCAACTTTTACACAATCACTTTTTTTAAAAAAAAGGGGGGTATCTTTTTTGTTTTGGTGGAACATACTCCCAGTTTCTCATTCTGTCCCCTTGTTCCACAAAAACTCCATCCCCCTGCTTGCAACCTCCTAAGATAAACATCCCAAGAGGCTACTAGACCTGTCTTCCTGCAGTCCAGATCTCTCACATGCACAGCAGAGGGAGGTGGCTGTGAGTGATCAGTAAGTTGCAGCCAGTTCCCAATTCCAAGCTGGTGACATGGAAAAACAGAAACGCTGAGAAGATAGTGTTGCGTGGAGGACAGTGCTCAACCTCATGGGCTGGTGACTTTTAATTTTAATCCTGCTGGGTGAACTTCCCCTTTAATTTTCACAGTCACTTCCAGCAGTGTGTAGCCACCCGAAACTGACCCACATTGCACAAGTGGAGTTGGCTTGAGAATGCTGCCTGGTGTTTTGACAAGGCAATCCATGCATGTGCCTATGGACGTAGGGTCAAGCACTGGAGCTCACACATAACATTGCTAACATTGTAGACTCTGCCTGTCTTTTTTTTTTTGACAGAAGAATTGCACATTTTTTGCCAGTTATTATAATTAATACAAAATGTATGAACCCATGAACTGAACTGTAGAGGCTACATGTGTGTCTAAAAAGGCAGTAGTCTGTCTGTGCTTTCATGGTGTTGTCTGTTCTGTTTTATGCTTGGATTATGTCATCTTCTTAATGCTTGCTGTGCAAGTAGACCATTTGCATATTTTGATGCTCTACAGCAGTGTACTCTAGCAGAGACAAAGGAATGTATTCTAATAACTCATATACTAGGGCTTTGGGGTTTTTGTGATTCCTGGCATTCTGTCTTAAAGGGAAAATAGAGTGTTTTTTCAGTGAGTAAGCATTTTGAATCACTGTTGTGAGAAATGTTGAATGTCACTATGTTACTATTTTAGAAGCTTTCAGTTCTGTACTTTTATGTCTGTTTCATATCCAAATCTGTAAATTCTCCCCCTGGTGGCTATTTGTAGAACAACAATGTAGCAAGCACCCCTGCTGCGCAACTGCTGAGATTACAGGAGCAGACACCACCAAAACTGCATTATTTTCATCCATCGGAGCTCGATGATAGATTTAGCCTAGGGCTATGCTGGCAATGAGATCTTTTTTGTAACTGAGAAAATAACTGTTTGATGACAGGTATGTCATTAGCATCAAATTGATTTTGGTGAGCTGCAAAATGTGATGAGTGCCAAAATTTTTCATAGCAAAGGGATTTATTAGCCCATGGAGCCCTAGCCTTATATTGAGATTGAGAGGACAGTAAAGAACAATCACTGCACTGCATTACTAAACAAGATGCATTGAGAAACACGATTGCCCTATGTGTATATACACTGTACACCTACAAACTATATGTTACACAAGGTTTTAAAAACATTACACAGGGGTACAGCGTAAATATATGCAGTGGGGAAAATAATTATTTGATCCCCTGCAGATTTTGTTAGTTTGCCCACTTACAATGAAATGAAGGGTCTATAATCGTTATCATATGTGTATTTTAAATGATAGAGACAGAATATCAACCAAAAATCCAGAAGAAACGCATGATACAAATGTTATAAATTGAGTTGCAGTTCGGTGAGTAAAATAAGTATTTGATCCCCAAGCAAAACATGACTTAGTACTTGGTGGAGAAATCCTTGTTGGCAAGCACAGAGGTAAGACGTTTTTTGTAGTTGGTTACCAGGTTCACACACATCTCAGGAGGGATTTTGGTCCACTCTTCTTTACAGATCTTCTCTAAATCCTTTAGGTTTTTTGGCTGTCGCTTGGCAACTCGAAGTTTTAGCTCCCTCCGTAAATTTTCTATAGGATTGAGCTCTGGGGACTGGCTAGGCCATGCCATGACCTTAAAGCAGAGGTCCGCCCAGAATTAAAAAAAATAAAATCCAACAGCTACACATACTGTACCTGCTGACTTTTAATAATAGGACACATAACATGCCTGGAGTCCAGTGATGTCGGCACCACAGCTGATGTTTCCGTCAGCTGTAGGGTGCTGCCGCCGCCATTGCCACTAAGGGAACCCGGCAAGTGTAGCCTTTCGGCTTTACATCTGGGTCCCTACTGTGCATGCGTGAGGCACTGCTGCGCTGTCCTACTGGCTCAGCTGGAGCTGGTGACGTAGTTCACCGTGGCCTTGTCTCCCGGAAGTGGGGTCAGTGTACCTGTCAAAGAAAGGTATCTGCTTCCCTCTCCCTCCCGAAAGGTGTCAAATGTGGCACCGGAGGGGGGGGGTGACAAATGAGCGGAAGTTCCACTTTTGGGTGGAACTCCCCTTTAATGTGCTTCTTCTTGAGCCATTCCTGTGTTGCCTTGGTGGTATGTTTTGGGTCATTGTCATGCTGAAAGACCCATCCATGACCCATCTTCAGTTTTCTGGCTGAGGGAAGAGGGTTCTCATCCAAGATTTTAAAATACATGGCCCTGTCCATTGGCCCCTCAATGTAGGGATGGTATGCTTTGGATCATAGTCAGCATTTTTCTTCCTCCAAACACAGCGAGTCGAGTTAATGCCAAAGAGCTCACTTTTGGTCTCATCTGACCACAGCACTTTCTCCCAAGCCTTCTCTGAATCATTTAGATGTTCACTGGCAAACTTCAGATGGCCCTGTACATGTGCCTTCTTGAGGAGGGGGACCTTGCGGGCGGTGCAGGATTTCAATCCAAGGTGGTGTATTGTGCTACCAATGGTTTGTTCGGTGATTGTGGTCCCAACTGATCATTTACAAGCTCCTCCCGTGTAGTTCTGGGATGATCCCTCACTTTTCTCATGATCATCCTTACCCCATGAGGTGAAATCTTGCATGGAGCTCCAGACCGAGGGCAATTAGTGGTTATTTTGTAATTCTTCCATTTACAAGAGAAAATTGAGTACTGTCCGTGATACTTCTTTTATTTGCACTAACATAATTTTTTTTCAGGACAAGCTTTTTTGTCCTGAAAAAAATTTATGTTAGTGCAAATAAAAAAAGTATCTCGGACAGTACTCAATTTTCTCTGGCACAATTGCACTAATACGGCTACAATTACTTCTTCCATTTACAAATAATCACTCCAACAGTTGCCTCCTTCTCACCAAGCTTCTTGCTGATGGTCTTGTAGTCTATTCCAGCTTTGTATGGGTCCACAAACTTACTTGTCCCTGACATCCTTTGACAGCTCTTTGGTCTTGCCCATGGTGGTGAAGTTTGAATGGAAGAAAGATATTCTGTGGACCGGTGTCTTTTATACACATAACAAGTTGTCGTTAGGAGCACCTTCTTAAAGTGACAGGATTAATCTGTGTACCACATATACTGTAGCCAATGTGTGGGAGCCAGAATTATTGTTGGTTGGTAGGGGATCTAATACTTATTTTATTCATTGAACTGCAACTCAATTTATAATATTTGTATCATATGCTTTTTCTGGATTTGTGGTTGATATTCTGTCTGTATCATTTAAAATACACATATGATAACAATAATAGACCCTTCATTTCTTTGTAAGTGGGCAAACTTACAAAATATGCAGGGGATCAAATAATTATATTCCCCACTGTACATTACAGCCGAATTCCAGATAGGGCAATGTTACACAGTTACACTGGTCTAGCTGGACCACTGTAAGTATGTACTGTATATGCCATACCTGTCAGATGCCCATGGGAGCTGGGAATTACTGTAGTAGGCACCACAAATAGAGTGAGCACCACTAGACTCTCCCATACTGAGCCACTCTCCTGCTACTTGGCGGTCAGCCAGGAGGTCACTATAATGGCATGGGTGCCATTCAGAGAACACTTTGCAATTTTTTCAATA
Organism: Glandirana rugosa; assembly: GCA_018402905.1. Lineage (NCBI taxonomy): Eukaryota > Metazoa > Chordata > Amphibia > Anura > Ranidae > Glandirana > Glandirana rugosa. The sequence goes on from BLSH010005370.1 coordinate 498,532, forward strand.
AATGCAAAGTGCTCTCTAATTGGATGAGGGGGGTGTTGTGACATCCATGCCCCAACTCTCCACCTTGTCTAATCAGAGAACTCTTTGCATTAATTGAGAAAATGTGTAGTGTTCCCTGAATGGCACCCATGCCATGGGACCTGGAAGCTAGTGGAGATCTCTGGAGTAGCGGTGTCTACAATAGTGATCTCCAGTTTCTACAGGAATCCCACAGGTAGACCAATGTAGCTATGGAACAATTGCCATACTTAAACACCAGCTTTAAAACAGCTAAATTAATATTATACTGTATATATGAGGGTGTTTTTTTACCTACCATAAGATTTGTTTAGACTTTCTTTAGCCAGCCTTGTTAACCTTATACCTCCTCTAGAAATCATAGATTTGTCCTAGCCCCCTCTGCAGATTACACTGCATTGAAACACTTCAGACTGATCCAGAGCTCATCCCAACTGTAATTGGACAAAGAAAAGTACTAATACTAAGATCATGTAAGAACTCCTTTCCTCTATTCACAATATGACTAACTCCTCTGTGAAAAGCAATAGAGTCCTATTTGGCTTCCAGTGCTGCACCCACCCTACAAATTCTCAAATAATAGGGGTTAGAGGTGCATTTTTTTTGTTTTGTTTTTTTTACAGGGAAAGCCCATAGTGTCCAACCATATGCAGGGTCCCTCTCTAATTCAGTTCTCCTGAAGGACAAGCTTGTGTTGGGGTAGGTTAGGCACAGAGAAGGGGTTAAGAGTGTTGGGGCCTATAGGTTCACAAGCAGTAATGGGGTGGGCCTGACAATTAATGGCACTGCAAGTGGAAAGAGCATTTTTTTGTGTGTTCTGGGAATGCACATTTCTTTGCATGTTCCATGAATGCACAAATGTGAACAGACCCTCAGCCCTGGTTGAGAAATGTGCTATCTCAGAGATCGCATGTGATTGGCGCCCGCACTGCAGGTGCCAATTACATGCGATATCTGAGCAGTGCGAGTTCAGCCATACACTTGTATGGCTGAACTTGCACTAGATTCGCAAAAAAAAAGGTACATGTACCTTTTTTTTCCTGCATTAGAATCGCATCGCATGGGTGTTCTCACCCATGTGATCTGATTCATGTGAGAGTAAACAGTTCGCACTGCGATCTGTGAATAAAACTGGGGGTGTCATTAACTTTATAATGACACCCGCCAGCGGTTCACAGAAGGCAGTGTGACTTGCCTGCGGAAGTGATGCAATGCGGGAACTGGCTCTGTAATCGTGCTGGTTCCCGCATCACACATATCTGAACCAGGGCTTAGAGTTTGTCCAAACACTTGTCATTTTTATTTAAAGCAGCATTAAACCCAAAAGCAAAGTGTATTATTTTGTAGCTTACTGGTCATGTGATCCTGCAGCTCTGTGTAAGGGAGTGCTTGACAATGGCTTGACAATGGCTCTGAAATCCAAGAAACAAGACGTCCTTCATAGGCTCCAATAGCCCAGCTGGTGTCGATGTTCCCTCCTCACCCCTGCAGCAGCCAGTCACCGACAAAGGGCAACTGGAGCAATGATATCATGTGATCAGACAAGAGCAGATTAACAATAGATAAGTATACAGGATCTTTTATTATACAGGATAGATAGGAGAAAGTGGGAAGGAACATTTTTAAGAATATATATAGTTCGTTACATACAGTAATACATGCTGTTAACTATATACAGTAGATATAATGATAGGATTTTATTTATATGTTGTTTAACCAAGGAGTTCCGTTCTGACAGGGGGGAAGGGATGCATTCTGCGTTCCTGCAAAGCAGGAAATAAAATCCATCTCTTCCGATAGTAATAGCAGCACACATAGTAAATACAAACACTGGCTAGGCACATTGCCCTAGATGTTTAACCCATAGTACAGTGTCATAGTACAGTGACAGTGCATATTTTTAGCACTCATCACTGTATTAGTATCACTGATTCCCGCAAAGTGTCCAATTGTCCGCATAATATCACAATCCTGCTATAAGTCACTGATTGACACCATTACTAGTACAAAAAAAAAAAAAAAAAAATTCCATAAACATATACTGTACCATAGTTTGTAGACGCTATAACGTTCACGTAAACCAATCAATACACGCTTATTGGGATTTTTGTTTTACCAAAACCATGTAACAGAATACATATTGACCTAGCTTTATGAAGAAATTCAATTTTTTTTTCAATTTTTTTATTGGTTTTATAGCAGAATGTAAAAAATATTGGTTTGTTTTTCAAAATTGCTGGTCTTTTTTGCTTTATAGTACCAAAAGAAAGCTCTATTTGTGGGGAAAAAAAGTTATATAAATTTAATTTATGTACAGCATTACATGACCATGCAATTGTCAGGTAAAAAAGTGCAGTTTCATATTGCAAAAAATGGTCTGGTCATGAAGGGGGGGGGGGGGGAATCTTCCAGAGGTCATGTGGTTACTTCCGCTTTAAGGGAAGGTGACCCCCTGACAATTGGCATGTCATTTTTTTAGGAGGGGGCCCAGGTCCACTTCCTCTCCTAGAGCCGCGGCTCTGGAAGGAAGTTCATCTCTCCCCCCCCCCTCTCGGGAATATTCTAGATCTTCTAGGACACATCACAGGTCCCAGAAGATACGCCGGCCATTCACAAGGCACAGCGCGACTTGGGCATGTACAGTGTGTGCCCGGCTTTGAAGCCAAATCCGGGTGCCCACACTTGTGATGCCGGCTCCGCCGAGGGGAGGGGGAGAACAGCGAGCCCTCGGGAGGAGCAGGGGACAGGTGAGTGTCCGATTGTTAAAAGTCAGCAGCCATACTTTTTGTAGCTGCTGACTTTTAACTAGGTGGAACTCCGCTTTAAGCAAGGGATTCATTATAGGGTGAATCGTAAAAGCAATAAGGCTGCTATACATGTTTATTTTTGCAGAGTTATGCATCATACAGTATTTGTAGATAAGATTTGGGACGATTGGGAGTTGTGTAATGAAAATCATACCTAATCCATGCTTAATTTCTTGGTGACATCTGAATATCTATGCACTTCTAGCACACGTACTTGTAGCAGATCCTGCTTTTAGCTGGTGTATGAAGCTGTAGCAGGCAGCAGTGAAGGGGTTACAGACAGTGGACTACAGGATTGAAGTGAAAGAGATACAAACAAGACCAGTCTAATATTAGGTGTCACGCATCTCAGCTGCTTGCACGGAAGTCATCATTTCCATAACGCCGTCTTGGGAACTGTGCTATTGTTTCGTGCCAAGCCTCGGCGAAGAATTAGTACTTCTGCTAATTGATCATATCTCACATAACAAGTAATGCATGCTCTCTCTTATTAATGTGCTGAACCCTGGAAAATGTGCTTTGATGTGTAAAATCAGTCATGTTTTTAAAGGAAAGCGCTAGGCCTGAAAACATATTTTATTGAAGTGGATCTTTCAGGCAGGGGGTATGGTAAGCTTACTGCCCTGCGAAAAGCAGTCATTGCCTCCTGATGCCTGTTTTTTTTTTTCTGCATATTAATTGCCAAACAACAATTTTACATTGCATAACTTTGGAGGGAGAATTAACAAAGGGAAAGATGTCTTTTTTTTTTTTTCCTTTAAATATTGTAATTTTTCGCAAATTAACAAAGCCATTACACAGGTTCCATGCGTTGTTGCACCAGCACTGCCCTATCACTTTCCAAAGTGATATGTGACAGTTTCTATGAAAGTATGATAATGTGGCAAAATAATCAAGAACTTCTGCCAATTTCAAGTTAAAAGATGATCAAAAATGTACACCACATTACAGTGGCGTAAATAAAGTAGTGAGGAGTGGCAGATGGCGAGGAGGGATAAAGGAGGTGGATGTGTATGGAAGGACAGCACATAACTATCATGTGACAAACCAAAAAATTGTCATGTGCCACTCTATCTATCATAGTCAGGAATCAGTTCAAGTGCTTTGTTTTTGTTGTTTTATTAGGGGATTTAACTTGGATGGGGATAGGGGGTTATGAGATGTCCAGAAGAAATTTTGCAATTGATTTAGAACGGGACCTCTATGTGCACTCTTTGTACACGGCTCCTCACAGTCTCCTCCAGCCCAATACTTGCTTACAGACAGTTCCTCTCTCTCTTCACCTCCTGCACATTACTTCCTGCAGACTGTTACTCCTTCTGCACAATTCTTAGTTACTCTCCTGGACCAGCTAGCACTACATGGTTGATAGGCTTGGCACTAACTCCACCAGACCTAAAGCATATGCCTTTTGCGGGCAGGGACCTCGGGCCCCTATGGTGTAGAACAGTTCTAGTGCTAGCTGTCTGCTTGGCTTATACTCCCAACAAGCCCTCTTCAGGCCCTGCCAGCCCTCCTGGCTGCAGCTGCCCCGTTCCACTGCCCATTATTCCACAGTCCACTTCTCTGGTTCTGCACCCTCTCCTGACTGCAAACTCCCAGTCCTCCTAGGCGTGCCTCCCCAGTCCTCTTACTGACTGTGCATGTCTCTCACCAGCCCTCCTGGCTGCAACCAGTTGTTTCTCTCCTGGAGACTTTCCCAGCAGTACTCTCTCCCCCTGTCCTTTACTTGCTCTCACTCCTGTGCTCTTGTTCCAGGATCTCTTCATTCCTCCTGGATGCACCCGAGCCCCTGGCCAAGGTCATCTCCCCCCCAGACTGGGGGCTCCCTCAAGGGCCCAGACAGCCTCAGTATTCCATCTCCATCTCTTCCACCCGAACAACTCCTCCTCAGCTGGGCTGACCCTAGGCGTTTAAGGAGGCCTGCCTCCATGCAGTCTGTGTCATTTGTCATGTGCACTGATGTGGATGAGAAGGCCTCAATCTCCACTCTAATTCACCCCATAGGTGTTCTATCCAGTCAGTGCTCAGGTCCTAAAGTGGGAAATCACACACAAATGCCATTTGACTTTCAGCTGTGATCAGCTGTAGTCATTTTAATTAGATCAGCATGAAAATAGCTTTCCTGGAGCATTTCAGTCCCTGCTAGTGCAGGCCAGTCAATTTCATCCACCCCAAACATGCTCATCCATGTCTTTATGGACCTTTTTGTGCAATGGTGTGAAATCATGTCGGAACAGGAAGAGGCCATCCTCAAACTGTTCCCATAAAGTTGGGATCATGAAATTGTCCAAAACGTCTTAAGAGTTCCCTTCACTTGAACTAAGGGCCCAAGCCCAAGCCCTGAAAAACAACCCCACACCATAATCTCCCCGCCACCAAATGATTTGGACCAGTGCACAAAGCAAGGTCCATAAAGATATGGATGAGCGAATTTGGGGTGGAGGAACTTGACTGGCCTGCACTAGCAGGGACTGAAATGCTCCAGGAAAGCTATTTTCATACTGATCTAATGAAAATGACTACAGCTGATCACAGTTGAATATCAAATGGCATTTGTGTGCCATTGCATAGTACATAGATACATACTTTGTGATGTTGAAAAAAGACACACGTCCATCAAGTCCAACCTGTGTATGTGCTTTTGTGTCAATATTATACTGTATATCCCTGTATGTTGTGATCGTTTAGGTGCCTATCCAATAGCCTTTTTAACCACTTCAGCCCCGGAAGGATTTCCCACTTTAGGACCAGAGCACTTTTTGCGATTCGGCCCTGCGTCGCTTTAACTGACAATTGCGCAGTCGTACAACGTTGTACCCAAACTAAATTTGCTTCCTTTTTTTCCCACAAATAGAGCTTTCTTTTGGTGGTATTTGATCACCTCTGCGTCATTTCTGACTGTGCATGTCTCTCACCAGCCCTCCTGGCTGCAACCAGTTGTTTCTCTCCTGGAGACTTTCGCAGCAGTACTCTCTGCCCCTGTCCTTTACTTGCTCTCACTCCTGTGCTCTTGTTCCAGGATCTTTTCATTCCTCCTGGATGCACCCGAGCCCCTGGCCAAGGTCAACTTGACTGGGTTGAGTACTGATCTCAAGCTGATAGAACACCTTTGGGATGAATTTGAGAGGAGATAGCAAGCCAGGCCTTCTTGTCCAACATCAGTGCCTGACCTCACAAATGCTCTTCTGGAAGAATGGTCAAACATTCCCATAGACACTCCTAAACCTTGTGGACAGCCTTCCCAGAAGAGATGAAGTGTTATAGCTGCAAAGCGTGATCCAACTCAATATTGAACCCTACGTTCTAAGGCTCGATTCATATTTATGCATGTTGCTTTTGAGCAATTTTGCCATGCTTCTGTGTTTTTTTTACTGTGATTTTGGCATGTTTCTAATGCAATTTTGTGGCGATTTGCTTTATTTGGGTTTTTTTTATTTGTTGTTGGGCAGATTTAAAACCGCAAATCACTGCAAAATCGCAGTAAAAACACACAAAAAACGCACTACATGCTTTTCTGCAGCATCTCCTTCTAATCTATTGAACCAAAAAAAGGCAAAAAAGCACAATTTTGCTTTTTAAAAAGTCCCTAACCCTTTCCAAAAACGCAGAGGCACAAAAATGCATTGATGTGAACGTGTTCCATAGGAACCCATGCTAAAAAAAATGTCCTGCGTTTCTGCAAAAAGCTTGAAAAATACATTGGTGTGAATGGAACCTTAGACTGGGATGCATTAAACTCTATGTGCGTGTAAAGGCAGGCGTTACAATACTTTTGGTAATATAGTGTGTGTGTGTATACAGTATCTCACATTTTTGTAAATATTTTATTATATCTTTTCATGGGACAACACTGAAGAAATTACACTTTGCTACAATGTAAAGTAGTGAGTGTACAGCTTGTATTACAGTGTAAATTTGCTGTTCCCTCAAAATAACTCAACACACAGCCATTCATGTATAAACCACTGGTAACAAAAGTGAGTACACCCCTAACTGAAAAAGTCCAAATTGGACCCAATTAGCCATTTTCCCTCCCCGGTGTCATGTGACTCATTTGGTTCAGATGGTGTCAAGCGTGTACCAAGATAACCAGATGAGGAGTACAAAGACAAGTGTGTCTTGCCTACAGTCAAGCATGGCGGTGGGAGTGTCATGGTCTGGGGCTGCATGAGTGCTGCCGGCATTGGGGAGCTACAGTTCATTGAGGGAAACATGAATGCCAACATGTACTGTGACATATAAAGAAGGGATTAGGGGTCTATCGGTCCCCAACCGAGACCCCCATCACGAGAGGAATTGTAGGACTATTATGGTATCATAGTTATAGACACAAGGGTATAAATAAAAATAAAAAAGTTTATAAATACATCCTATTAAAAACAACAGGGGAAAGAAAATGTATAACCCCAGACATAGTACAATATTATCAATATCATGTGCATCCCATATTGGTTCCCCATTGGAAAGGGAGAACATCAAGGTACAGTGTCACAGACGGTGTTGGTGTCTCTCTACATGTTTCGTGGCCTTAATTGCCACTTCGTCAGGAGAGCATCTGTGACACATAAAACAGTAATAAGTACATTTACATATACATACATTTGTACATTTAAATATGATTAGGGGGGAGGGGAAAAAGAACATAATACAAGATATGAATGTACTGTGACATATTGAAGCAGAGCATGATCCCCTCCCTTCAGAGACTGGGCCGCAGGGCAGTATTCCAACATGATAACGACCCCAAACACACCTCCAAGATGACCACTTACGAGACGAAGTTATACAGTGTCATGTAAGTATAGAACATAATACAAGAAAAAGGGGAGGGGGGATTAGTATAAATTTACATGTTTACATACATATACATTTACATGAATAATGACAAAATACACAGTGTCTACGAGAGGACTGCTTCACCGTTAATTCCGGTGCTTTGTACATCTCTCTGTGGTTGTGGCAGACACTGTGACATGGAACTACAAGAGGGAAAGGTTACCCCTTGGTTATACCCTACGTGTACTATAACTATTATAACATGATACAGACCCCAATATGTAAAAGAAAGGGGACAACAAAAATTATCCTACATAAATATTTGAAAAAATAAAAATAAATATGGGAACACAGATATTGATACTATGGTATTATC
>BLSH010005370.1:520578-534121 GCA_018402905.1 Glandirana rugosa
TTACTGTGTTTTATGTGTAATAGACAAAAGGGCAGGAGTTAGGAAGACATTTTACCCAATGTTTAGAGCTTACACAAATAGCGCAGCATTTGTCACTGAAGTTGTTGACACACTACGTTATGTCTGTTTTTACTTCCCTGCATTTCACTCAATCTCTGCATTTTTTTTTGGCTGATATTGACGTCATTCAGTAGAAGGAAGTGCCACACTGCTGCTGGGAAAACAGATAATGTGTATTTTGTGTCATTCACTCAAATGCAGATTAGTAAATATAGGAGCCTTGAAAAGTATTTTATTTTAAAATTTTGGATAAGAGTTTTATTGCATTATTAAAATACTGTATGCCCAGTGTGTGAACTGTTATATATATATTAGTGCAAATTTTATCAGAAAAATGTTTATGTTTTCAGGTTTTTTTTTTTTTTTACAAATAATGGAGTTAGTTCAACTTGAAAATATTAGTTTGTCCTTAAATGTAATCTTTACACGTAGCTGTACTAAAGGTTGATAGACTTTGCCAGTTGACCAATTAGTATGTAGACAATGTAAACTAATAGGAATGGTCAACAATGCCAGTTTTGACAATTACATCAAGCAAGCCGATGGCAGAGAAAAGCTTTTGAGGTTGTTGTAGGTTGAAAATTGTTATGGAGCACAACTTTATTTATTCAGAAATAAAAAGAAAACAGCCAATTAAATATTAATCTATACCAGGAATAAATGTAATTAGTATAAACATGTAAGTACCTGAACATGTTTTGATATTATTCTTCTGTAATACCTTAACAGAGTGGAAGAGGAAGGGGTAGTACAGTGAGCCAATTATGTTCTCCTATATCACACAGTGCTTCTAACACTGTGAGCTTCCTGACAGGAGGAAGGAACATGCTGATGACCTCATTTGTGGGCTGCTGCTCCTTAAAGCAGAACTAAATTGCATCTGAGCGCCACAAACCAAATACACTACTTAATTCATTTTTGATATTCAAAGCAAACTCACCCATCCATCCACGACTCTATGGTTCATTTTGATGAGAAATCACTTTGAAAAAACAACCCCTTTCCTATCTATTTATCAATATTAGCAACATAAGGATTAAAAAAAGTCAATGTTGATGGAGAGAGTGAAGTTCAGCTTTAACTGTCCATTAACAGGTTGGGTGTGTTCTACACCAATCAGTATTGCTCACCCAAACTCCCTTATCCATCCATGTCCCCATGCTTCATCTTGCTGAGAAATCACTTTGAAAAACAGCCCCTAGCACTTCTGGCTGTGGCCATGTTGAATAAGGGAAAATTATTCATATAGCATTTACTTCCTGGAATTTATTTGCCATTAGCTCAGGCATGCAGGCAGGTGGGTGTGCTTAGCTGAGAAAATCCCTCCCCCAAACCTCAATAAAAACTATAATGATTCAAAAAATCTAATGGGGGTTAGGGACCACATTTAAAACCCTCATCCCCCTTGAAGACTACTGGGATGTATGACATAATTTGCCTAGGCCAGAAACCAGAAAGTAAATAAAGAAATGTAAAAAAAAAGTTTAAAACAAGTATATGATATACTTTCCTATCTATTTACCAATGTTAGCAACATAAGGATTAAAAAAGTCAATGTTGATTGAGAGAGTGAAGTTCCACTTTAACTGTCCATTAACAGGTTGGGTGTGTTCTACACCAGTTAATATTGCTCAACCAAGCTCACCCATCCATGTCCCCATTCTTCATTTTTCTGAGAAATCATTTTGAAAAACAGCCCCTAGCACTTTTGGCCATGGCCATCTTGAGTTAGGGCAAATGATTCATGTAGCATTTACTTCCTAGAATTGATATGCCCTTAGCTCAGGCATGCAGACAGGAGGGTGTGCTTAGCTGAGAAAACCCCTTCTCCTCTCATGAAGACTCCTGGGATGTATGGCATCATTTTCCTAGGCCTGGAAACCAGAAAGTAAATGAAAAAATGTAAAAAAAAAAAAAAATTAAAACAAGTAAATATGATATAGTTTCCTTTCTGTGTACCAATGTTAGCAACATACGGATTAAAAAAGTCAATGTTGATTGAAAGAGTGCAGTTCTGCTTTATCTGTCCATTAACAGGTTAGGTGTGTTCTACACCAGTTAGTATTGCTCAATTGCAATGCATTTTGTAGAGCGCATTGGAACCTGGCTTTATCAGATGACACCCTGAGAGAATTATAATTCAACAATATGTTTGGCTGTTGGGAGTTCAGTGTTAAAGACTAAAAAAAAACACCTGAAGCACAATGTAAACATTTTTACAGTACTGATGTTTTTCCTTATCAAATTGTGCAAGTTGTTTCTGAAAATGATGTGACAAATGCAAAACTATTTTATTAATGTTTGCTGTAGCTGTCTGATCACTTGCAGGTGTTTTTCTTCAGTAAACCTGTCTAAACTTGGGCAATTGAATTGTCACAGCTATTTGCAGAATTCATCTGTTTCTGCAGAAGTGGAGCCCTTCTCTCTCCTAAGCCTCCCTGTTGGTCTTTTGATGTTATGGGTTGTCCCCTCTGACCAGTATGACAGCTCAATTGGAAGGAGGGGGCAGAGGCCAAATCTGAGTTTTGTCATGAATTCATGGGCTATAGGGTGGTGCCTCAGACACAATACTCAAGATAAAAACTTGAACCTGGTCTCTAGGTATTATCAGCTAGCTAATTAGAAAGATGTTATGGGTTGCCCCCTCTGACCAGTATGACAGCTCAATTGGAAGGAGTGGGCAGAGGCCAAATCTGAGTTTTGTCATGAATTCATGGGCTATAGGGTGGTGCCTCAGACACAATACTCAAGATAAAAACTTGAACCTGGTCTCTAGGTATTATCAGCTAGCTAATTAGAAAGCATTTCTTCCATGAATATTTTTTTTTGCCTTTTCTCTCCGCGTTCTTGGATTTTCTGTGCACAAAATCAAATTTGATTGTATGCAGCTCTTTGACAGAACAGTGGGCATCATGTGAGACCCCTAAAAAATGGTGCTCACAATTTCTCTATGCAATACATGTCTGCAGATTTCAGCACAACTCAAAAGAAGTTTCTACATGGTTGTGTTCCTATATCTAAGTGGACATTAAGCATGTAAACAGGACGGTGCTGAATGTCCCTTTAACATTTTCAGTAAGCCACAATTGTTTTGTCCTTCATCTATGCATCCTGACCCCCATGCATTGCTCGTTAGACAACATTCCAGGACCTTGTTCCACAGCGAGTAATGACAGTGCTGATTCATTAATCTACCTGTGAAATGTCTACTTTGTGCAAAGCCAAAAGAACTCACTAATCTACACTGGAAGAGAATGTTCCAGCAGCACTTTCCAAATCCCAGTATGGACCCTTGAACTGTTTGTCTAGAAAAAGAATCCAGCAATCTCATTACAATTAAGAAGTGAAACAATGAGTCACGTTGACATGTTGCGGGTAATATGTTGACAGCACGTTATGCCCTACAGATGTATCCCCTACAATAACAGCATACGTCATTCGACAGCCATGAGTCAACAAGAGCTGTACAAAGGATGGCTTAAAGCAACAGAGCATCTCGCACTGCGCCGCTGTACTCCCCTGATTCCAGGATCGTGATGCCTGCTCATTCATTTCTTTGCATCCTCTTTTATTATCATATTATGGAAAATAGAATGGAGAATCAGAATGTAATTTCCTGTTCTAAATTGAAATTGCATTTAGAGGGAAATGGGAAACTATTGTTCCTTTCATTCTTTCACGTATCAAAGGATAATAACCCAGCTGATGGGGTCCTTAATGAAAACATTTACACATTTTAGTATGCTCGCTTTCTATCTAAAATAGCCAAGTAACCTGACTATAAAGACTATAAAAACGGCAAAGCTTTCTGTGAAAATAAAATGTATTTTATCATACCGCTGGCAAATGATGCTACTACAGTTTGTTTCATGCTACTAGCACATTGGACTGCATTTTCTCACTATTTCCTAAGCAAGTGTTGATTTTTTAGAATTTTGCACCCAGCCTTCATTCTTTTTTCATCACACATTTGAGACTAGCGATGGGATAGAAGTTGAATACTTGTACAAAACAGTAATTTCAGTTAAATTGATTTTGCCTTTGGCGTCCTCTGGTCCATTTCAGGTCCAAATTCAGCCAAAATTTGGACCGAAATCGGACCTGAAACTGTGAACAGGGACGCACCTGCTGTGAGCCGCTCCGTACGACAGTGTGAGCCCAGCCTCAGTTTTGCTCGTTGAGCTGCTTCAGGGAAATTTCCTTTATTTAGAACAGTTATGCTTTTTGGGTGTACTTAGGCTGATTTCGTTTATTTTATTTAGTGTTCTCTGTATCTGAGCTTTTTTTATGTAATTTCTATCATTTGTATTGTTAAAAAAAAAAAAAAATCCGACAAAAAAAAAAAAATACAGCAAATGAGGGGGCATTTTGAATGGATTGTCTGTAACCCTCAAGGACATTTAAAGTCCATTGCACCTTTAAAAATGAACAAAAAACACCTTAAAGTGTATGCAAACTCCAACAACGAACAGTAAGAACATATCTTATTTGGTCTCTTTTGAATACCAGTGAAAGGGTTTATTACATCTGTTCAAAAAGTGCTATAAAAACCTGTTGATCCTGACAGAAGTTTTGTCAGCTGATAACTTTGTGTGTCCTCTGCTTGTGCTGCATTCTTATTACTTATATTATTCCCAGCTATTTCTGAAGACTAGAATCATGCCCCTCTATGGTATAAAGAACAAGAGACCAGAGGACCAGAGCACTTTTTGCAATTCGGCACTGCATCGCTTTAACTGACAATTGCGCGGTCGTGTGACGTTGTACCCAAACAAAATTTGCGTCCCTTTTTTCCCACAAATAAAGCTTTCTTTTGGTGGTATTTGATCACCGCTGCATCATTTCTGATCGCCGCTATAAACAAAGAAAGAGCGACAATTTTGCAAAAAAAAAACAATATTTCTTACTTTTTGCTAAAATTCAAATCAAAAAAAAAAATATAAAAAAAATTTTTTTCATCAGTTTTGGCCGATTTATATTCTTCCTCATATTTTTGGTAAAAAAAATCATAATCTGCGTTTATTGATTGGTTTGTGTAAAATTGGTCACGTTTAAGGATGATGAGAATTCATTTCTGGGGTTTTTATTTTTTTTTATTTTTTACTAGTAATGGCAGCGATCTGTGATTTTTAGCGGTACTGCGATATTGCAGCGGACATGTCGGACATTTTTGACACTTTTTTGGGACCAATGACAATGTCCACTGATTACTGTATAAATGTCATTGGCAGTGAAGGGGTTAACCTGCAGGGGGAGATCTAGGGATTAACAGTGTTCCCTGGGTGTGTTCTAACTGTGGGGGGGCTGGGCTAACATGGACATAGGAGATTTAACTAATCCCAGTGATAGGGATCAGTAGATCTCCTATGTCCCCATTGAAAGAGCCGGGAACAGCCGTGTTTACATCGGCGGTTCCCCGCTCTTTGGCTGTAGCAGCTCATCGCGGCTCGCCGGCGGACATCGGGTCCGTCCGAGTCGCGGGCACACTCCTCCGGAGTGTGTCGGGCAAGAGAGTGCGCCGGCGCGCGATCGCCCCCCCCCCTAGCTGCGCCTTCGCGAATTGCCGCCTTTTTACGGCGATTCGCGCTCAGTGTCCACACCGCCGCCGTAAATATACAGCGCGCAGTGTGGAACTGGTTAAGTGACAACACTTAAGGACAACAGTATAGTGAGTGACCGTTGTCAGGAATTGTGTTAAACTGGCTATACACTAGTAGAATTTTGTTTTTAATTTTAAGAATGTTTCTTCAATTTTCTAATCATCGGTGGGGTCAAATTGACATTTGATTTGCAGTAACTAGAAAATTTGAAAGCAGGATATTTTTTTTTTTAAACGAACGTGTTGTCAATGACTCGTACACACGATCCGAAAATTGGACGAAAAATATGTTAAGTACAGAACTTTTGAGAGACAATCATGGCAGTTCAACCGATATTATCCAATCGGACAAGCACGAAAATGATTCTTGTACAATGCCAGGTCGTACGATATTCGTTTAATCAGTACAGTTGTCCAAAAATACAATACAAATAAAATACATCACTTCCGAATTTTCATTCTGTCATACAAGAATTTTCATAACTTTAATAAACTCTTCCATATGTGACTAGCATGCAAAAAAAAAAAAAAAAAAAAAGGTCATCTGTCGTCCGATTTTTGGATCGTGTGTACGGGGTTTAACAGTTTATGAGGTTTTCATTCGGTAAAGTCCATTAATTTAGAAATTTATTGTTAAACAACATTCTTCAAGCCATTGAATGTACTAAGAATTTTCATATGAATTTTCTTACAAATGTTTGCATGAATGCTGCAATTTATAAAATGTTTTTCTTGGGTTTAGGTATGCTTTAATATCACTTTCTCCATTACCTTTAATAACTTTGATATAATGGTGAAATTTAGCCAGAATATCTCAATTTTCTTAGCAATTTTAAGCAAATACAAAATCAAAACTGTCCTCATCCCCAGCAGTAACTTGAATCTTGTATTGTATGTGAACTCCATTCCCTGGCATGTTTTAGTTGGGCATGTGTGAACCAGGGAAAGACAGCTCAGCTCACATTATAGGATAGAAGATTTTGCTGTAAAAAGTATAGGAATATTTGTAGGAAAATCAAAGTTTACATTACAGTATGACATCTGTGCTCTAATTTATAAACCATTAATTATCACACTGGAAAGTTAATAATGCTTGTGTTACATACTGCAGATCAGTAAAGTAAAATGAGAAAGATGAAATTCAGCAGTACTGTAGGTGAGTGTTTATTGGAAGTTATTCACACAATTATTAGCTTACCGTTCTTAGTTCTAAAGATCTTCCTGTGCTCCCCAGAGACTGTCTTGAAAAATCCAACACGCAGTATTACTGACTCGAAGGATGTAATGAAAATGTTTATATGGTCCTGTGCTTATCATTATTGTAATTTCAGATTTAAAATTTGACTGCACATCATAATACAAGAATATGTTTTTAATCCATGGGTTTTATTTTTTGGAGGTATGGCTACTTGTGTCTTGGTGGACAATCAGCTGGGGGCTCCCTTCCATGAATACCTGCAAGTGTAGTGAAGCTGTGTATCAGAACTCTCTCACTTTTTAGTGGCACTGTAACCCAGGTTGGGTCTTAAGCAACATCCTATTCTTGCTGTGTCCATTTGAATCTCTTTCTTCCCACCACAGTTAATGGTTTCTTTTTTGGTGTCTCTCGTCTCCAGGGTCAGTAAATCAATTTTTTTTGGCAGAGTAGTTTTCATCTGTTTGGACAACATGACTTGCCTACATGAGCCTGCTTAAAGCAGAACATTGTACAGATATACAAAAACACTTATTAATGCAGTCATGTATCTATTGATAAAACCATGTAGGTACCTGAATTTGACTTGATTCTGGCTGCTTGCAGTCCCCTGTACATTAGCACTCAGGCTTGGTGGGGGGATCAATGTACTGCAGATTTGCTGGTAAAGAACATGCTGACAGGAAGAGAGAGCAAAGCGATGTCCTCATCAGTCTTTTGTTTTTTCACTATTTAATTATAGACAGCAGGTGGAGGAGGAAAGGGGAGGTGACCTGATTGTATTGCCTAACTACAGTAAAGAAAAGTACGTTAACCAGGATGGCTGTTCTGTCTGCCAGGGCTGTGTGTATTTCAGGAATGAGTGAACAGAAATACAAGTAACAAGTAAAAGTGGTTCTAAATGATATATATTTTTTAAATAACAAACATTTTATATTTACCTGCTCTGTGCAATGGTATTGCACAGAGCAGCCCAGATCCTCCTCTACTAGGGGGTCCCCCGCTGGGACTTTCTGCTCCTCCCTCCTGCTGAGTGCCCACTGTAGCAAGCAGCTTGCTATGGGGGCACTCATGCATGCTCGCTTCCAAGCTGTGCTCTGTGTGTCTATTGACACGCAGAGCATGACTCAGCCCTGCCCCCCATTCTCTGCTCACTGGCTGTGATTGACAGCAGCAGGAGCCAATAAGTGTTGCTGCTGCTTCACTGTCCAGTGAGGAGAGAGAGAGAGTGGAGAGAGCTGCTGCTCAAGTAAACAGTGCTGGATCCAGATCGGGCTCAGGTAAGTATTAGGGGAGGGGGGAGCTGCACACAGAAGGTTTTTTACCTTCATGCGAAGAATGCATTAAGGCAAAAAAACTAGGGTTACACCGATACTGATACTGGTAACGGTATGGGCACCGATACTAGACATTTTCGGGAGTATCGGTACTTGCGAAAAATGCTCCGATATCGAAAGTGATGTAGATTGGGAGCGGACCACCTCCTACTCCCCTCCGGCCAGTACCATCCCCGCCTCTTCCTCCCAGTGGCATCACTAGGAGCAGGCCCGCCCGGTGGGCCGGGCCGCCTACCCTAACAGCCCACGCACGAGTGCCCCCAAGGCAAACGGCTTGCTACAATGGGCACTCAGCAGGACGGAGGAGCAGAAATACCAGCGGGGGACACCCTAGGAGAGGATCTGGCTCCCTGTCCTAACAGCCAACCAGCCTTGTCTCCACGCTGCATGCCTCCCTCCTCCAGCAACACAGAGCGCTGGATCCGGGCTCTCCCTGGCTGAATGCTGAGGCAGAGAACAGGAGGTGCTCTGTATGTAGACACTGTACAGGTGGTATCTTGTTGCACTGAGCAGCGTGGCTTTCTCCCTCCTCTGTGTGTTGACCGGCCAGCTCCTCTCCCACGAGAAACAGAAGATGCGCCCTGCTGTCAATGGCTGGATCTATGGGGGTGCTCCCCAGATTTCAGTTGTAGCCCCCAACTATGAACATTGTGGCCGCTGAGTTACTCCCCAATCCCCGCAGGACAGGAGAGGTGTCAGTGGCAGAGAAGAGTAGGTGCAAGCTCTCTCCCATCCTGTTAGCAGAGTGCTCCTCTATAGAGTACCTGTACCATACCTGCAGTCTCTGGTTGTCTCCTGTACCATGCAGTCTCTGGCTGTCTCATGTACCATGCAGTCTCTGGCTGTCTATCCTACCATGTAGCCTCTGGCAGTCTCCTGTACTATGCAGTCTTTGGCTGTCTCCTGTACCATGCAGTCTTTGGCTGTCTCCTGTACCATACAGTCTCTGGCTGACCCCTGTACCATGCAGTCTCTGGCTGTCTTCTGTACCATGCCTTCAGTCTCTTGCTGTCTCCTGTATCATGCAGTCTCTGGCTGTCTCCTGTACCATGCAGTCTCTGGCTGTCTCCTGTACCATGTAGTCTCTGGCTGTCTCCTCCACCATGTAGTCTCTGGCTGTCTCCTGTACCATGCCTGCAGTCTCTGACTGTCTCCTTTACCATGCCTGCAGTCTCTGGCTGTCTCCTGTACCATGCCTGCAGTCTCTGGCTGTCACTTCTGCCTGTTGCCTCCTCCTTCCCTCCACTAGCTGTCACCTTTACCCCCATGTCTCCCAATAACCCTCCTATTCCCATCATCTTCCCCCCAGTGATGACAGCCTTTTCCATCCCAACTCTCCCACCCCTCAATCCCTATTTCACCCCACCCTCAATTACCTTGCCCTCACTTACCCTCTGCTCCCACCCTGCCATCACCCAACTTCCTAACAACAACCCCCCCTACCTCCCAAACCCCCCCTCTTCCTAGGCAATGGGTATCTGTAATTGAGTATGTGTTTGAACACTCGCACCAAGAAGAGTGATACTTTTAAATTAAATTAAAATGGTGTGACGGCTGCTGCTGCATAAGTGATTCTCAATAGGGACCAAATATGTGAAAATGAAAAACAGCGCTTGCCTACCCGTACCACGCTTATATAATTAACAATGTATATCTAACAAACATTAATAAAGTGCATGCAGTGAAAAAAAGTTCTACTGTGTAATGGTGTATTTGTTTTCCCACAGTTTTTTTTTGTAACTGAACATCAAAGTACTGATAGACTTCATTTCTGGTTTTGTGGAGCCCAGATCACAGCTCCATATGAAAGTACTGTCCTGATCAAAGTATTATACAGAAGGACCAGACAAAAGTGACTATGATATCAAGATCAGTTCTTATCAGATTTAATATTTTCTTGGCTAACAACAGAGCAAAACTAGTTAAAGCTATCAAGTCTCACAGTATCTCACAAAAGTGAGTACACCCTTCACATTTTTGTAAATATTTTATTATATCTTTTCATGTGACAACACTAAAGAAATGACACTTTGCTACAATGTAAAGTAGTGAGTGTACAGCTTGTATAACAGTGTAAGTTTGATGTCCCTTCAAAATAACTCAACACACAGCCATCAATGTCTAAACCGCTGGCAACAAAAGTGAGTACATCCCTAAGTGAAAATGTCCAAATTGGGCCCAATTTGCCATTTTCCCTCCCCGATGTCATGTGACTCATTAGTGTTACAAGGTCTCTGGTGTTAATGGGGAGAAGATGTGTTAAATTTGGACTTATCGCTCTCACTCTTTCATACTGGTCACTGGAAGTTCAACATGACACCTCATGTCAAAGAACTCTCTGAGTAATTGTTGCTCTACATAAAGATGGCCTAGGCTATAAGAATATTGCTAAGACCCTGAAACTGAGCTGCAGCACGGTGGCCAAGACCATACAGCGGTTTAACAGGACAGGTTCCACTCAGAACAGGCCTCACTATGGTCGACCAAAGAAGTTGAGTGCAGGTCCTTCGCATCATATGCACAGGTTGTCTTTGGGAAATAGATGCATGAGTGCTGCCAGCATAGCTGCAGAGTTTGAAGGGGTGGGGGGTCAGCCTGTCAGTGCTCAGACCATACACCGCACACTGCATCAAATTGATCTGCATGGCTGTCGTCCAAGAAGGAAGCCTCTTTTAAATATGATGCAAAAGAAGCACACAAACAGTATGCTGAAGACAAGCAGACTAAGGACATGGATTACTGGAGCCATGTCCTGTAGTCTGATGAGACCAATATAAACTTATTTGGTTCAGATGGTGTCAAGAGTGAGTGGCGGCAACAAGCTAAGGAGCACAAAGACAAGTGTGTCTTGCCTACAGTCAAGCATGGTGGTGGGAGTGTCATGGTCTGAGGCTGCATGAGTGTTGCCAGCACTGGGGAGCTATAGTTCATTGAGGGAACCATGAATGTCAACATGTACTGTGACATACTGAAGCAGAGCATGTTCCCCTCCCTTCGGAGACTGAGCCGTAGGGCAGTATTCCAACATAACAACCCCAAACACACCTACAAGATGACAACTGCCTTGCTAAAGATGCTAAGGGTAAAGGTGATAGACTGGCCAAGCAGAGGTAAACCCTATTGAGCATCTGTGGAGCATCCTCAAATGGAAGGTGGAGGAGTGGAAAAGGACTCCAGTGGCAACCTGTGGCGCTCTGGTGAACTCCATGCCCAAGAGGGTTAAGGCAGTGCTGGAAAATAATGGTGGCCACACAAAATATTGACACTTTGGGACATTTTCACTTAGCTGTGTACTCACTTTTGTTGCCAGCTGTTTGGACATTAATGGTTGTGTGTTGAATTATTTTAAGGGGACAGCAAATTTACACTGTCATACAAGCTGTACACTCACTACTTTACATTGTAGCAAAGTGTCAATTCTTCAGTGTTGTCACATGAAAAGATATAATAAAATATTTACAAAAATGTGAGGGGTGTACATCACAGCCATATTTGATCCACACCTACGCAAACGGTACTTTCTGTTGTGCAGTGCTACACAGTAGTTTTGCTTTACTCTGTACCACATTGCAAATTTATCATTCTGTGAATTAAACAGTTGCTTTGTTCTGTGCAGAATGTTACACAAGCTGAAAACTGATAGTTGAGTTGCAGTTATGGCTGAGCTACCTTGACCTTACTCCGTTCCATTGGAGCAGCTGACCCCTCTGCACATGACTTCATGGAGTTACACAACCTAGAGAAACAGAATAATCATTACAGATAATGAGCTGGCCCACTTCGACAACAGGATTAGGATGCATTCATTACTTCCTATGTTACAGGAGTCACTTTGGGCAGGGGGGCTTGTGGAACCCAGATTACCTCAGAGAGCTCGGAAGGCTCCTTGTCCAGCTCCCTGGAGCCCTCTTCTGTGTAGATCACCCTGTGTCTATTGGGGGCACAGGGTGACAGAGAACCCCAGTCTGGTCTGCGCTGGTCAGATTCACCGCACAAACACACCGTACTCAGCCTTTCCTTTTACCCCTGTTATCAGGGGTTCTATATGTGTGGTTTGTGATGGGAGAGTGGGGGGCTCTTTCATTTGGAACATTGATGTTCGTGGGCCGTGTCCCTCAGGAGGGTGTGAAGGTGATTTCACCTTTGGGACTGCTGGAGTATTGTATATATATATATTGTATATTGTCTCATATGTGTTGTTGACTTTTTACTGGATTGTCTGAGATGTAGCCGTCTCCCATTGTGCTATTGTGTTTGTCTGCCTTGGGAGCAAGGTATTATGGGATGTGTAGGTCTGTGTGAATTGGCTGGGAAAGGGGAGGGGGGAGTTCCTCCAACAGCCCTCCCTGCTGATAATACTGTCTATTGTTGGATAGTTGAACACCTGTGTGTCTATTGTTAAAAGATGTAAAGTTTACCCCGTCTTGTGTCATTATGCAGAGGGGAGGGTTTGAATGTGTTTGAATAAACAGATTTGTTCCCCACACTGTTGTCTGGACAAGTGAATGGGAGAGCTAAGGGTAGGGTTGCCACCTGTACGGTTTTCCCCCGGGCAGTCCAGTTTTTGAATGATGTGTTCGGGTTTTCATCTGCCCCAGACCCGGACACATCATTCACAGCGCACTGCACCGGGAGTGAGAAGTCGGCTCACTATCGGCTCTGTCTTTCCAGCAGCTCAACGGTGAGTGTCAGTGAATCAGAGCCCCTCCCCCCTGCTCCTTCTCTGCTCTGTGCACTCACACGGGAGGAGGATGGGGAGGAAGGAGGCGGCTGACAGAGGTACAAAAGTTTTATGCTGTGTAGAAGGACAGGGAGGAGGGGGAGAGAGAGGCATGGAAGGAGAACACCGTGACAAATGTGTAGTGATTGGGGGGGGTTAAGAGGATGTGAGGGGGGGCACTTTGGCAGTCTAGAAATCCTACAACCCCTTCCAGCGCCACCCCCTCAGCACACATCCCCCCAGCACCACCCCCCCAGCACACATCCCCCCAGCACACATTTAACCCCTTCCAGCACCATCCCCCCCAGCACACATCTAACCCCTTCCAGCACCATCCCCCCCAGCACACATCTAACCCCTTCCAGCACCATCCCCCCCAGCAAACATCTAACCCCTTCCAGCACCATCCCCCCCAGCAAACATCTAACCCCTTCCAGCACCATCCCCCCAGCACACATCTAACCCCTTCCAGCACCATCCCCCTAGCACACATCTAACCCCTTCCATCACCATCCCCCCCAGCACACATCTAACCCCTTCCAGCGATCTTCCCCAATCTACACACGACCCCCCTACCACGACCTTCCCCAATCTACACACGACCCCCCCTACCACTACCTTCCCCAATCTAC
>BLSH010005370.1:535262-547612 GCA_018402905.1 Glandirana rugosa
CATCCAACCCCCCCTGCAAGCACTAGCATTCTCCCCTCTTGAAGCACCACCAAGCACATATCCGACTCCCCCCAACAGGAACCCTCTCACCTCCCATAGTGTCCCCCTAGCACATATCTAACTCCCCCCCAATACCCCTGCTAGCACTAGTCCTCTCTCCAGCACATACAGTATCTGGCCTCTGCATTTTGTGCATTAATTATTTCTGACCCCCGCATTCCATGTAGAACACTCACAATTCGGCCACGCGCACTGTTCACCAGGGCGTGCTATGCGTGCCACATTACTACTCTCTTTCGTGCCACCAAAAGTGTCACAGGTCTTTTACAATTTTATAGCGTATACTCCCAAAAAAATGCCACCGCTAAAGTGTTCGGGTTTGGCTTGAAGAAAAGGTGGCAATCCTAGCTAAGGGGTCTTGGATCGTGCTGGTACCGGACAAAGGAAGCTTGTACGGCGGACATACTCTTGTTGAGAACGAAGGTCCGTTGCATCCTATATATTTAAAGTGGTGCAGATTGCAGAGAGAGCACAGGCATGTCTAGTCAGACTGCTCCACAGTATATGATCTCAGATTGCAGTAAAACAGACTTTTAAGACTATTTAACAGCCAATAAAATGCGGTAAAATAGCACTTGCGGTAAATAAGTTTTGAAAGTGCAATATGATATTTGTTCAATTGAGCGTAATTACCGCATTTTTTCATACGGTAATTTACCACATTGAGCTGGTTGCTAAAGAGCGGGCTGGGAAGCTGACCACTGCATCCTTAACACTGAATGACTCGTCAGCTGTCAATGGGATCCCCGCTGCCAGCTGAATGTAAAAAAACATGCTGGCAGTTAAAAATTATGAAAAAAAAACAGTGTGGGGTCCCTCCCCAATGCATACCAGGCCCTTCGGGTCTGGTATGGTTTTAAACACGGATCCCAAGCCAAAATGTAAAAAATTCATGACCCAAAGCGCCGTGTCCCTGGTCTGTGGTTGTGGGGGTCTGCGTGCAGGGGGCTTATTAGAATCTGGAAGCCCCCTTTAACAAGGGAGCCCCCAGTATGGCGTGCATAGTACCCCTACCCATTCACCAAAAAAGTGTAAAAGTGAATAAAGACAGTACAAAAGTTTTTGACAATTCCTTTATTAAAAAAAAAAAAACTGTCCCCCAATTTAGATCCATCATCACTCACGCTGCAGCTGGAACCCAAAAAAGAAAAAAGCTACCCTTGCTACGAACGCTTCTGCGGTCTGGCTGCCCGCCGTGTGACATTTCTTAAATAGCTATGGGGCAGGGCCACCTGGCGACATCACCTGGTTGCACCGCCCCCTTGTGACATCACCGACCCAGCATGCGACGGCATCGCGATTGACGATGGATCTACGTTGGTGGACATTTTTTAAATTTTTCAATAAAGGACTTATTGAAAACTTGTACTGTCTTTATTCACTTTTACACTTTTTTTGGTGAATTGGTGCGGGTACTATGTACCCCATACTCATTCACATAGGTGGGGGGTTCTGGGATCTGGGGGCCTCCTTGTTAAAGGGGGCTTCCAAATTCCGATAAGCCCCCCACCTGCTGACCCCCACAATCACAGCCCAGGGTTGTGGGAAAGAGGCCCTTTTCCCCATCAACATGGAGATAAGGGAGACCAACCCCCCCCCCCATGTTGAGGCCTGGTATGGTTGGGGGGGGCTGCATTCTCAGATAAGTGCCTGGTATGGATCTTGGTGGAAACCCCATGCCATTTTTTTAAATTTTGGCATGGGGTTCCCCTTAAAATGCATACCAGACCCCGAGGGCGTACACAGGGACTGTGGTATCATCAACCATAGACAATGAAGCCTGTAGTCACATTAAAGTTTTACAGTGCAAAATGAAGCAGCAGCTTTGGTAAGTGCATGTTTTTTGTTTTTTTTAAGTTTCTGTTTATTGAAAGGATTTGCATATACAAAATACAAATACTGCGACTGCAGGCGCAGAATAACAAAACTGCAGTTGTACAATGAAATGTGAACTACACAACAATAGGAGACAATGCCTGTGGTTGGTACAGCAAGTGTCACACTACAGATCAGGAGAAAAGGACCTCTTCCCTACAGTATCACATATAATTGGTAAGTGCATGCTTATAGAGCCTTTCTGTGAAAAATGCTCTTTCAGGTCAGGTAGAAGTAAAACCTCGCACACACGTACAGATTGTTGGCCAACCGAACGTCCAGCTTTTGTCCAAATTGGCTGTTGGCGGTTGTGTCTACCGTACTGACGGTAGTCAAGTAATCGGCCAACAAAGCCGAACGTAGTGACGTGTTACAAGTGTATAACGAGAAAGTTCAGGTGAATGTGATTTGTGAATTACGAACACAGGTTTACACGACCGAACACTTCCTGGATTCCGAGCATGCGTGTTTGCACTTCCAACTTCTGTACACACGAGCCAACAATTGACCAACGCCTTGTTGGCCAACAAAAGTTTTCTAGCCTTGTCAGCCAACTTCTGTTGGCCAACAATTGGAAATTGGCTGTTGGATCGTCCAGATTATCGGCCAACAGGCTGTTGGACAACCGCTGTTGGATAACCGTTGTTGGCCAATTGTTGTACCGTGTGTACAAATCCACACAGGGGACATCTACACTGATAACCAGTGCCCACTAGTGCTGCCAATCAGTGCCCATCAGTGCCACTTATCAGTGCCTCCTCATCAGTGGCCATCAGAGCCGCCTAATCAGTGCCCATCAGTGCAGCCTCATCAGTGCCCATCAGTGCCACTGCATCAGTGCAGCCTATCAGTGCCCATCAGTGCAGCCTCATCAACGCACATCAGTGAAGGAGAAAAATTACTTATTTACAAAATTTTATAACAGAAACTAAGAAAAACTTTTTTCTTTTTGTAAATGTTCTATTTATTTATTTTTTTCGTTTAGCAAAAAACCCCAGTGGTGATTAAATACCACCAAAAGAAAGCTCTGTCTCAAAACAATGATACAAATGTAGTTTGGGTACAGTGTTGCATGACCGCGCAATTGTCATTCAAAGTGCGACACCACTAAAAGCTGAAAATTGGCCTGGGCAGGAAGGGGGTAAAAGTGCCCAGTAGGCAAGTGGTTAAATGGTGCTAGTTTACATCTGTTCAATTGTCTGTTTTTTATTGTTATAAAGCCTATTGCTGACAATGACAACATGTGAAAGCGTATGATTGCTGATATCACACACAAAAACACATAAACCTTGAGTGTAGGGACTGATGAGAATGTACAATATATATGTAAAGCGCTGCGAAAAATTGTTGGCGCTATATAAGTATCTGTAATAAATAAGTAAATAAATACTAAAAGTGTGTATAGAAAGATGTGAAGCACTAAAGTTTTATTTATACAAATGTATTTTAATGGAAGCATTGTAAGTACCAGATGGAGAGAGACGCAGCACAAGGAGCCAATCAGATGTAATGTAGTGCAAGGGCCATCATGCTGATAGAAGGAGAGAGCAGAGTGACAGAGAGATGCACTCATCAGTATGTTGCTTCACCTTTCGCTGTCCAGTCACATGCCAGGAATGGGATGGAGACCTGTAAGTCAAGTCCCCTCCCCTACTAGACTGAGCTATGCTGTAGGGCAGAGCTGTGTAAATATCAGCTGGATGGACAGAAATACCAATCCTCTGACAGGTAAACAGCTTCAGCCATATGTGTGAGAATTAAAAGTTGGCATCTTAACTGTGGGCAGCTGGCTGTGACTCCTTGCAGCTTCAAAGCTGGCTGCCCACTGCGCATGCATAAGCCATGCTGTGCTTTGTAAATGGTCCCACAGTTTTAGCAACTATTTAACCTCTTTGCCTTTTCCAACATGCAGAAAAAATGTATATTTGCTCTGGCCAACACAATTCTTATACTGCTATGATATTATCAATGCTCTGCTTCCATATGGATTCAATTTGATGCAAATTATTCAAGCAGTACGAATATGAATGAGTATTTAATATGAGTATTTTAGTATGCAGCACCGTGGTCCTGTGAGAAAAGACATTTCTTTCTATTGTATGTCTACCAGGTGTAGTGGAATGACAATAAGGTCCACAAAAAGTTTGACTTGACTTGACTTAAAAGCCTGGTACACAACTTAGGATCCACTTAATGCAAGGTAACAGGCAACCCACAGGTGATCTATTTATAAGCCATCAAAACTTTGATTGGATGTACAGCTGACGTAGAAAAGGTATTAATATGATAAACAGAATATGCACAGGCAATTTCACAGATAGCGTGCTGAATTATCACCACATTGGCCTATCTCTCCTCTTCAGTCCTTCATAAATGCCAGACTCATCCACCTGTGTGTTCAGTGTCCGCCATCCCTCTCTGCCAATCCTTCCACTGGCTTCCCATTGCCCAACTAATACAATTCACCATCAATAACATACAAAGCCATTTACAACTCTGCCCCGAGCTACATCACCAATCTTATCTCCAAATATCACCCAAACCAGGGGCGGGTCGTCCATTATGGGCACACGGGCGCGGCCCCCCCATCCATCGTCACCGCCCTCCCTATCCATGCGCCCGGCCCCTTTCAGGATGCCTGGCACATGTATTCCTATGGCGGGGGTGGGCGGTGGTGTATTTTTTGAAGCACCTGAAATAGACTTCAAAATAGGGTGGGCTTGGGGTGCAGAGCCAATCGGGAAGTGGGTCTGATATCCGTCATCCGACAGCTGAAATGACAGGTGATCCTATTGGACGCCAGGAGGAAGAAAGGAGACACATGGCGGAAGCGAGGAGGAAAAGACACAGGAGCCGCTGAACGTTGTCCCAATGCCTGCCGCAGCCTGATTTCCGGCGATGCCCTGATCCCTGCCGCTGCCCGATGTGCCCGCTACTGCCCTGATGCCCAATGTGCTCGCCAATGCCTGATCCCCACCGCTGCCCGATGTGCCCGCCGCCTAGATGAGGTAAGTGCCGGTGGACCCGCAGACAGTGAGGGTGGGGGATATGAGGTACCAGGGGGGGTAGTTGTTTGCTGCCCCCCCAAACAAAAAACCACCAGCCGCCACTGACCCAAACTGTCCTCTCCACTCCTCCCAAGAGCTCCTGCTCTCTCACTCCCTTGTCTCCTCCCATGCTCGTCTCCAGGACTTCTGCAGAGGCTCTCGCATCCTCTGGAACTCTCTACCCCAATCTGTCCACTTTTAGGCAATCCCTGAAAACTCATCTCTTCAGGGAGGGGTATCCTGCCTTCAGCTAACAACCGAGTCTTCTACTTTCCTCATCAGTTCCTCACAGCTACTACCTTTTGTTCCACCAGCCCCTCCCTATTAGATTGTAAGCTTGCAGGAGCAGAGCCCTCCTAACCCTCTTGTATTAAATTGTATTATTGCTGTACTGTCTCCCTTTATATTGCAAAGTGCTGCGCAAACTGTTAGCACTGTATAAATCCTATATAATAAGAATAATATAATTACTTAGGCCCATTCTCTAAAAAGGAAATAAGTTGCAGCTGTCGGGTATTCAGCAATTTTTAATGGGACTAATGCACCACAATGGCAAGCCAATCGTTTGCCTCGCAACTGCAGCATGGCATCCTAGATTGAATAGCTATAGTTTGACAGGTGGTGCCACCTATCAACTCAACGTGCTAAATTTGCCATGGCTGCAATGCAAATGCAGCTCATAAGTAATGTTTGTTTAGATTCAAGTGGAACGATTTATTGGAAGAAATAAAACCTACTTTGATGGATAATTGTCTCTTCATGAAGCTGGCCATGCAGCTGTTGGCTGTGTTTTTCTGTCAGGGAATGATAGTAAGTGAGCATCTCCATGTGCTTCAGTGGAAATATTTGTGATGAGCAATCACCCTTACTTGTACCAAACACAGTCATCTGTTCCCTGTAAATATTGGAAACTGAAGAGCGCAGTGTGTGTATATGCATGATCTATCATTACAGACCCACACTATATTCTTTACTTAATAACACCTATTTTCTTATCCTAGAACAGCAATGTTCCCATCACTTCCCCAGTAAAATCTACAAAATTGTTTCAGATGATTGCTGGAAAAATGTTTAGTAATTATTCCCATTACTGAAAAAGGAACAACCAAGGTCAATTTTTATACTTGCACAGTCGGATATTTTAAGAGCTCATGTTACTTAATTCATTGGAATTACTCAGCAAACACTCAGACATAAAATGTACATAACACCGGCGACTATACTTCATGTATCTAGGCAGGAAATAATTGACTATTACAGAAAATCCACGAGCATTTAGCTGCAAGTAGTAATGTGTCATGTTCTCTGCCGTCATGGTAAATGTGCTGTAAACCTGTCCTTCATGATTCATCCAACATTCTTACATTTTTATACATATACTGTTTTTTCCCACCTGCTATTGGTATGCATCATTTACGTGCTGTTTTCTTCTGAGAAGGCTCATCCTCCTTTCTAAACCTCCCAGTGTGGGCTGTGGAGTGTCCATACATGGCCTGATAGTTGCTTGCTATGTGATTTATTCAATGTTTATTGTGATTGGGAGCTGTAGATCATATCTAGGAGCTACCGATGAGTGCTCCTCAGCATTAAAAGTGCTGCTTAATGGCTAAGTAGATAACAGGTTCTCAATGCATGGTTGTGAAGTGGACCATAATGTACTGATTTCTCTGGATAGGTACTAATGAATATAGCTTCTCCATTAGGGCTTTACAGAGAGAAGAACACATATACGCAGTATACTGAAGCCGGGCAGTTTAGTGGAGGTTGCATGTGCAGCCCAATTTAACGCCTGAACAGGAGCCTGCTAATCTGATGTCTGTGGAGGGAGCTTTAGCTTGCATAGGCGGGTTGAGGAGAGCAGTTGGCATCACAGTGTTTATAAGTATAGTCATCGTTTCAATTCAAAACTGATTAATGAGTTGAGCCTCGTACACACGGATGCAACGGTTGTACAACCGAACGTCCAACTTTGGACCAAGTTGGATGTTGTGTCTCATGTACTGACATGCACTAAGCGATCGTACAACCAAGCCTGATGTGTTATGAGCGTATAACGAGGAAGTTCAGGTGAATGGAACGTAGGTTTACACGAACGGACACTTCCAGGCGTTCCTGACTTCTGAGCATGCGTGTTTTGCACGTACAACTTATTTGACCAACTTCTCTGTACACACTGTACAACAGTTGTACAACAATCTGAGTGGCGGATGGACACACGTGGTGGCTGGCAATAGAGGGTCGGCAGAGATAGAGAGACGCATATACTTGGGACCGCGGGCAGATCCCCTCGGCCCCACCAAAAAAGGACATGATTGATTCATCTCTCCTGTTTTGACCTCATTTCTCTCCCTTCCCTTCTGGACATCTACATATATTTTTTTAATATGGATCTGTAAATGATCTATTGGAGGTTCTTCACCGATATTTTTGAATGCACTCATATGTGCCCCACTGATGCGTCCGTCCATCTGTAGCATTACCCATCTCCCCCCACAGATGTGGGGTATATCTGTGATCATTATCAACCAGTGAAGACCATTAGTGTCCTACTACAACATATATTCGGTTGCCACAATCTGTTGCACAGTTACCCCTGATGAAGGGCGTGAAGGCTTCGAAACATATATGTCAGGTAACCGTATTCCATCGCGGAGGGTAAACCGCACTCTTTGCGGCCCATCAACTATGCCCCCTCAATCAACATTTTTAATGCTAATGTTTTTATGTGACTACTCTGACAATTTTGCATTTGTTTTTGTTGTCTAGATTTATTGACCTTTTTGTTGTAATAAACTTTTGTTTTTATACAAAACAGTGGTTGCTCAACCTCTCTTTCTGTGGGGGAATTTCTTTGTATAGTAACAGTTGTACAACCGCTTGTTGTACAACCAAAGTTTTCTAGTCTGCTCATCCAACTTCTGTTGTACAACGGCTGTTGTAATAATGCATACTAAGAGCCCATTCACACAGGGGCGACTTGCGATCCGACTTGAGTTGCCTCAAGTCGCCCCAAGTCGCTTGACATTTGAAATCCCATTGAAATGAATGGGAGCCGTCTTAATATACACGACTGAAGTCGCTCCGACTTCAAGGCGACTTCTGAAAAGGTTCTTGTACTACTTCTAGGCGACTTCTATCCGACTTGTGCCCATAGAATTCAATAGAAGTCGCCTCCAAGTCGGATCCCCATCTATATGGAAGCGACTTCACAGTTAAAAAGAATAGAATTTATTTGTAGGCAGCCCCCTCCCTCTCTTCTCTGATTGGTCAAGGCAAAGTCGCCTGGCTAAAGTCGTGTTGTAAAGTCGCCTGAGGTCCTTTAAGTCGCGCTGGAAGTCGCGCTGCAAGTCGCGCTTAAATCGCCTAGCGAAGTCGCGCTGAAGTCGGGTCGCCCCTGTGTGAATGCAGCCTTACGGTTGGATGATTGTACAACAAGCTGGTTGTATGACCGTTGTTGTACAAGCATTGTACCGCGTGTAGGGGCCTTAACTCCACTTTTGTTGAAAAAAAAAAAACATTCCCCTCTGGGTGATCTATGTACATTACAAAGATTTTAATCTGTTGCAGATTCCTACATTTTGTTATTCTGAAGAAATCCCTGTGACCCCTTTCACACTGAAGCGCTGGTAAAACATCACTAAAGCGTCGGTCGTTTTAGTGGCCTTTTTTTGCCAGTTTTTGGGCACTAGCTGTCCGCTTTTTTGGGTAAAAAAAAAAACAAAAAAGACCAGTTTTGCAGCGTTGCCGTACGAAAAAAATTCTAGTCTGCACAACCAGCTTTTGTCTTATGGAAAATCGTCAAAAGGAGCATACTAACGGTAAGCATTTCGGACAATCGGCCGTCGAATGAAAATTCCTGTCCGAAATTCACATTGTGTGTACAGGGCTTTAGATGCAGACAGATTTGGGGTTGATTTGCTAAAACTGGAGAGTGTAAACTCTGGTGCAGCTGTGCATGGTAGCCAATCAGCTTCTAAATTCAGCTTGTCCAATTAAGCTTTGACTAAATAAAAAACCTGGAAGCTGATTGGTTTCTATACAGAGCTGCACCAGATTTTGCACTCTCTAGTCTTAGTAAATCAACCCCTGTTCATCTAAGGATGGCATTTCAGCTGAATTTCTGGCTGCACGCAATCTGTTTGCTGCTAATCGTCCAGTTTGTATGCGGCCATAACATAAAGTGCAGTAAACTATTTGCCCACGTGAATGGAGCCTAAAAGTGGCATGCACAGCAAGCTGTTTAAAAGCATTTGCAAAGCTTCCAGCAAACCATTATTATTATTATTATTATACAGGATTTATATAGCGCCAACAGTTGGAGCAGTGCAGACAGTACAGTTACAACTGAATTCAATACAGAAGGAATCAGAGGGCCCTGCTCGTTAGAGCTTACAATCTAAATCAGGCTTTCAGCAAAATCGTAAATAAGGCCTCATAGTACCTGTATCAAGTAAAAGCGATGACGAGGAACTCATTTCTTTATATAGAATAATAATGCATTCTTAAGGTATTGCTGAAAGAACACCCTAAGCTGCAACGATCTGAGAAAAGCACAAGTTTAAATAACTTTCAATGCCCTAATTAAAATAGTTCAATAATAAGTGCTGAGCAATCTTACTTAAAATGCTATTGTATTTTGGGAAGGTTCACTATATCAAGTTAAGCATAATATGTACTTGGGTAGCGCCTGCCATTCTAGTACACAGTATGCTGGTGAGCACAAGCTGATATTTTGAAACGTTCCGAAATGCAATGAAGCACAATGCGCTGTTATTCTCCAAACAACCACCTGTCCAGCTGGGAGCAACAAGTAAGAGTTAATAGAGTTTTAAGGACACCATATAACTGGCCACATAATGAGGAATGTAGTTTGCTGCTTTATTAGAGCATGTTTATATTTTTAAGCAATAATAGCACTTTTGGAGCAAAAAGTTCTGAAATTTTAGGATTCAAATGTCAGTTGTAACTTACCCCTTCCTGAATATTAGATGGGCAATGCTTCACAATTCAGTGAGCCAACATTTATGTAATGCTGTGCTGGCTCCCAGCCTTAGAGTATTATGTAGTTACTCTAATGGCCTGTAATGGGTAAGTTATACTTACATCTGTGAAGTCCATCAGAAGTGTTTTAAAAATTAGGGTTTCCGCGCTGTACTCCCAGTGGCCAGAATGGTTCTGGTGCCTGTACTTGTCCCGTTCTCTGTTTAGGCTTTATTAACGCCAGCACCAGGTGTGTTTGACATTATTCCTGCACTGACAATGCGTATGCTTGGGTAATCCAATCATTTATAAATATTGAAAGTATTGTTTAGGCATTCAAACCACCACTGATGTCTTAAGCCTCGTACACACAAGTTGACGATCGTATACAACAGGTCGTACGAATGACCGTTGTATATGAAATCGATCGTTAGTACGTGCGATTAGAACAGCCAACATACGACGGTCATACTACAGAAGTTGTATGAGCAGGCTAGAAAACTTTGGTAGTACGACAAGCGGTCATACGACCATTGTATCGTGTGTACAGAGAAGTTGGTCCAACAAGTTGTACCTGCAAAAACACGCATGCTCCAAGTCAGGAACGGCCTACGTTTCTATTTCACAATGCATATTCGTTCGTCTATTGGCAATTGAATTCAAATAATGAAATGCAGTGCACATTAGCATCTTTTTCAATGGGATAATAATGAAGATGCATTGCTAGTGATACTCATGTTACGAATGTAATGAAAGACAGCTGTTCTGTAGTGATATTAATAGAATTTGCATTATTTTTAATCTCTTTTATTCTATTTAACATTTCCCCAATATTATAATCTCTGAACTATAATAATTCCTTTAATTGAACTTGTTTGTGGTCCCTTGCTATTTGTTCTAACTTTTCTTTTTAATGTAACTGCCTACTTCAAACCTGTCATTTTCTTCAATAAACTGAGGCAAGTATTGTTATTTGAAATATTCTTTATTTTTAAAGCATAAAGAACAGAAAATAAATGATCAAAGCAATTTTTATGTAAATAAAATATAACAGAAAAAAACTGTTTCTTCACAGCAAAATGTGGTAAAGATTAAACAAACGAAAAAAAAACAACAAAAATACAGAAAAATAAATAAATACCTCAATGGGGGTATTGGCCATAATCCCCAGACCATGGTTGTTGGGGGCCGTGGGGAAAAAATTGCCACTGGCCTGCATGCTGGTGTGGTGTTTGGGTTGGGTGGTGAGATGGGGTAGGTGGTGGAGGTGGAGGTACGTTCTCGTGGAGCTCCGTGTATTCGGTAAGGAGCCCCATCGCCCCCTTGAATAGCACCTGGCTTATTAGCGCCTCAGCTTTGTTTTGTTGGGATGGAGCCATTTTTTAAAGTTTTGCTGCTGTGTAGGCAGCGAATGACTCCTCCTGGTCCAGGTCTCTCTGCAAGATTTGTGTGGCCTGCTGGAAAAAGGTCGAAGCGGCTTCATCCACGTGATGAGTTTTCTTCTTCCTTTTCCTACCAACCTGAAGTGGAGGAACTTGCGCTTGGCAAAGTTGGGAAGAGCCAGCTGCCTCCTCCTCAGTCACCATCCCGTTGACACTTTCCTGTGTACAAAAAAGTGATATTATTAGAATATGTTTGTTTGTGTGGGTCATCAATCCAAACAAATTTATATTTCATCACTGTTGCTTATTGAATAATTAGAAATAACAAACACTAGCATTCTGGCACCAGCATTTTGATTTATCCTTAAAATGACTTTAGGCTACAACTGGGTTTGAACCTAGAAACAAATGTGTTAAGACTCAAATGTTTGGACAATAATGTTTAGTTCTTATCATTGTATTTTATCTTTACAATATGTTCACCAACACTATACCTGGGTCAAGACTAGAGTTGAGCGAACACCTGGACGTTCGGGTTCTGCTGGTCCGTCCGAACTTCGGGACAAAGTCCGGGTCCGGGTCCGGACGGAACCCGAACGTCTTGGGCTTGCAGGTCCACAAGCGAGTTGAGATCAGAACTGGGTCCATATCACAACCACTTGTATAACATTTCTATTTTATGTTACTATTCTTGATTTGTAATAACAGGTTTGTAAACTCAGAATTGTGTAAACAAAGATCCAAGTTTGGGTCAACATCGGATTTCAGTAAAATTCCTATTTAGTTTTACGACCACGGTCTTACGATCACAAACAATAAAGATTAATAAGTTATTCGTTGTCACTACTTTATATTTAAACAAACCTAACTACTGGGTGTGTTTGTTTGTATAAGATTATTATAGTGAAAAAACATGTGTCCTTTCACAGTTGCCCTACCACTGACTCCTCCTCCGTCGACCGAGAAGGGTTGAAACGGTTCGCGTTCAAGGAGGTGAAGTCCAACC
>BLSH010005388.1:19333-32943 GCA_018402905.1 Glandirana rugosa
TGTAGACCCGTTGTGTGTCAAAATAGTCTCCGGACCGTCACCGTTGGGGACTTACGGATAACTCTATCAGTGGGATTATTACGCCACAGACCTCGAAAAGAGGTAATTGGCAAAAAATTCGTAATTCTTATCTCAACTCGCTTGAAGATCTTCAGGTCCAAGACGACCAAGCCGGCTTGAAGCTCTGTTTCAGGCCCAAGCCCAGGCCTGTCTTGGGCTTGAAACAGGGCCTGGGGCTTGGGGTAACTTTAGTTACCCTTGGGCATGGTAATCCGTGTCTTTACCGACATTTTGTCAGGACCTTTCAGGATCTCCAGATTTTTAAAAATATTTAAAGTTATTTCCCTGTCCCCATTTCTTTGTAGGTCACTTGTCCCACCCTTACCCCCATTTCCTTCTTTTTGCAGACCTCTAGGACTTTCCAGGACTGTTTTACAGCCATTTCTGTGCCTAATGGTACGGGTTCCCATTGATTTCAATGGGGTTCGGGGTCCGGGACAAAGTTCGGGTTCTGTCCGGACCCGAACCCGGACTTTGTCTCGAAGTTCGGCCGAACCAGCAGAACCTGGACTTCTAGAAGTTCGCTCAACTCTATTCTTAATGCTTAAAAAACGGTTAATGGAGAAAAGCTCCAGACACCGCATTATTAGGGTGACTATCTCAATAGGCATTCAGGGGTTGCCACTGCCAGGCCTCTGATAAAACTGTGTGTTGCCCAGATGTAATGTCTACCTCCACACTACCGTGCACTCAGGGTCATTGCATGCTAAATGGAATGACAGGCCCTATGCTAGGAAGTCTGCACGGAAGCCAAGCAAAGGGTTTTCTACGAGATAGGTTGACCATGGTAGTCCCTGGGTTTCTTATTGCTATAGGGAGTTTTGGATTCATATGTATTGATCATCATGTATTAATAAGACATTACTAGCTTATGAAAACTCTGCACCCATTTTTGCCTGCAACATTTCAGAGGCCATCCACTCAACACGTCTATTTCTCCGGTTGTCTATGGATATTTGCGTGAACAACGCGAGATGAGCGTTGAAAGTTTAGTCGATATCTGTCAGACAAGCACAACTATCTGTAAGTCTTGAACACCTCAGCATGCGAACCTGCCAAGCACCTTGGAAGAGAAAAGCTGATCAATGTGTAGGGGTGTTCCTGAAAAATTGCAGTTGCATTCCTAAAGTTGTGTTAGCTTTCCAAATTGGGGTCATTTTGTGGGCAATTCCATTGTCCTAGTGCTCCAGGGCCTTCAAAAGTGTAATAGGTGGTTGAGAAATGAGATGTGTAATTTATGCTCATAGAACGCCTAAAGGTGCTACTTCAATGTTGGGCCTGTGGCCAGGCTGTGTAAAAGTCTCACACATGTGGTATCGCCATACTCAGGAGGAGTAGCAGAATGTGTTTTGGGGTGTCATTTTTGCTATGTCAGTGCTATGTGTTGGAAATATCTTACAAATGGACAGCTTTGTGTAAAAAAAATGCGTTTTTATTTTTTTCCACATTTTCCAAAAACTTCTGGAAAAAAATGAATCATTCAAAAAACTCATTATGCCTCGTAGATTATTCGTTGGGGTGTTAGCTTTCCAAAATGGGGTAATTTTGTGGGCAATTCCATTGTCCTGGTGCTCCAGGGCCTTCAAAAGTGTAATAGGTGGTTGAGAAATGAGATGTGTAATTTATGCTCGTAGAACACCTAAAGGTGCTACTTCAATGTTGGGATTGTGTATGTGGCCAGGTTGTGTAAAAGTCTCACACATGTGGTATCGCCATACTCAGGAGGAGTAGCAGAATGTGTTTTGGGGTGTCATTTTTGCTATGTACATGCTATGTGTTGGAAATATCTTATAAATGGACACCTTTGTGTAAAAAAAAATGCGTTTTCATTTTTTTCCACATTTTCCAAAAACTTCTGGAAAAAAATAAATCATTAAAAAAACTCATTATGCCTCATAGATTATTCGTTGGGGTGTTAGCTTTCCAAAATATGGTCATTTTGTGGGCAATTCCATTGTCCTGGTGTTCCAGGGCCTTCAAAAGTGTAATAGGTTGTTGAGAAATGAGATGTGTAATTTATGCTGTCTACCTCCACACTACCGTGCCCTCAGGGTCATTGCATGCTACATGGAATGACAGGCCCTATGCTAGGAAGTCTGCACGGAAGCCAAGCAAAGGGTTTTCTACGAGATAGGTTGACCATGGTAGTCCCTGGGTTTCTTATTGCTATAGGGAGTTTTGGATTCATATGTATTGATCATCATGTATCAATAAGACATTACTAGCTTATGAAAACTCTGCACCCATTTTTGCCTGCAACATTTCAGAGGCCATCCACTCAACACGTCTATTTCTCCGGTTGTCTATGGATATTTTGCGTGAACAACGTGAGATGAGCATCGAAAGTTTAGTCGATATCTGTCAGACAAGCACAACTCTCTGTAAGTCTTGAACACCTCAGCATGCGAACCTGCCAAGCACCTTGGAAGAGAAAAGCTGATCAATGTGTAGGGGTGTTCCTGAAAAATTGCAGTTGCATTCCTAAAGTTGTGCAAGAGGTGGGGGTGTCCCCACATGCGACCGTTCATTTTTACTTTAGTGTCATTTTATTTTGTCAAGGCAGATTTCTTGCAGTATATTACAGTGCATTATTGCATGTTTACCACAGTATATTGCAGTGCGTTATTGCAGGTTCACCGCAGTATAGTGCAGTGCGATATTGAAGGTTTACCACAGTATATTGAAGTGCGTGAGTGCACATTTAAAGCAGTGCATTTCAGTGCAACAGTGCATGTTTAACGCATTATATTGCAGTACGTTATTGCACATTTACTGCAGTATATTGCAGCAAGATACTGCATGTTTAACTCACATTTATAAGTGCGTTATTTAACCACTTCAGCCCCGAAAGGATTTCACACTTTAGGACCAGAGCCCTTTTTGCGATTCGGCGCTGCATCGCTTTAACTGATAATTGCACAGTCGTGCGACGTTGTACCCAAACGAAATTTGCGTCCTTTTTTTCCCACAAACAGTGCTTTCTTTTGATGGTATTTGATCATCGCTGCGTCATTTCTGATCATCGCTATAAACAAAAGAAGAGCGACAATTTTGCAAAAAAACCCAAATTTCTTACTTTTTGCTAAAATATAAATCCAAAAAAATATATAAAAAAACATTTTTTTTCACCGTTTTTGGCCGATTTATATTCTTCCTCATATTTGCGCAAAAAAAAAAAATCGCAATCGGCGTTTATTGATTGGTTTGCGCAAAAGTGGCCGAGTTTACGGACGATGAGAATTCATTTTTGGGGTTTTTATTTTTTTAAATTTTTTATTAGTAATGGCGGCGATCTGCGATTTTTAGCGGTACTGCGATATTGGGGCGGACATGTCGGACCATTTTGACACTTTTTTGGGACCATTGGCATTTATACAGCGATCAGTGCTATAAAAATGCACTGATTACTGTGTAAATGCCATTGGCAGTGAAGGGGTTAACCTGCAGGGGGCGCTCTAAGGGTTAACTGTGTTCCCTGGGCGTGTTCTAACTGTGGGGGGACTGCCCTAGCAGGGGAAGGGAAGTGATCACAGCTTCCATGTAGAGGAAGGCTGTGATCACAACCCTTCCCCCTCTCACAGAACGGAGGTCCGTGTTTACTTACAAGGACCTCCGTTATTTCACTCCGGGGGGGGCATCGCGGGTAGCCGGTGGCGATCAAGGCCACCGTACCCGCTCCCTGTCCCTCCCAGAACACAGTGAGCGCGCGGGCGCACCTCCGGCGGTGCGCGCACGCTCACAGTGCGCGATCTCGCAGCCGCCGTCAGATGGCGGCGATTTGCGATATCGCACCACTTTGTCGCCGTCAACCTAAGGTTGGCGGTCGGCAAGTGGTTAACCACTTCCCACCCGGCGTATAGACAAATGACGTCTATTGACGTCCTCAGGATAATCTGCGACCGCGCGCCCCTGGGGGCGAGCATCGCGGCGATCGGTGGTGCCGTGGGTCAGTCTGACCCACCGCATTACCGACCGAGGTAAAAGGCTTCGATCCAAAGCCTTTTACCATGTGATCAGCCGTGACCAATCACGGCTGATCACAGTGTAAATAGGACGAGCCGTTTATCGGCATCTCCTCTGCTCAGGTCTGCAGACCTGAGCAGCGGAGAGCGGATCAGCTGCTCTCCTGACAGGGGGGGCTGCCCTGAACATTTATCAGCACAGCCACCCTCAGGATCACCCCACTGGACCACCAGGGAGCCCCCCCGGACATCACAAAGAGGCCGTCCAGGACCACCAGGGAAGGACCACAGAGGCCACCCAGGACCACCAGGGAGCCCCCACTAGACCACCAGGTAAGGGCAATATTGTACACTGTAGGGATGGCACTGTGCCCATATATGATGCCTGCCAGTGCCATCCCTAACAGTGCTTGTTGCACCAGTGCCCACCACTGCCACCTATAAGTGCCCACCTGTGCCACCTATCAGTGCCCACCACTGCCACCTATAAGTGCCCACCTGTGCCACCTATCAGTGCCCACCTGTGCCACCTATAAGTGCCCACCTGTGCCACCTAAAAGTGCCCACCTGTGCCACCTAAAAGTGCCACCTATCAGTGCCCATCAGTGCCCAGTGCCACTTATCAGTGCCGCCTATGAGTGTCCATCAGTGCCGCATATCAGTGCCATGTATCAGTGCCCGTCAGTGTTGCTTGTCAGTGCCGCCCATCAGTGCTGCATATGTGCCCCATCATCAGTGCAACCTTATCAGTGCCACCTCATCAGTGCCAATCTGTACTGCCTTATCAGTGACCGTCAGTGTAGCCTCATCAGTGCCCATCAGTGTAGCCACATCAGTGCCCGTCAGTGAAGGAGAAAATGTACTTTATACAAACTTTTGTGACAGAAACAAAGAAAAATGTTTTTTTTTTCAAAATTGTCAGTCTTTTTTTTTATAGCGCAAAAAATAAAAACTGCAGGGGTGATCAAATACCACCAAAAGAAAGCTCTATTTGTGGGAACAAAATGATAAAAACTCTGTTTGGGTACAGCGTCGCATGACCGCGCAATTTTCATTCAAATCGCAACAGCACTGAAAGCTGAAAATTGGTTTGGGCGGGAAGTGTTCTAAGTGCCCGGTATTGAAGTGGTTAAAGTTTAACGCAGTATATTTTAGTGCGCTATTGCAGGTTTACCCCAGTATATTGCAGTGCATTAGTGCACATTTAACGCAGTATATTTCAGTGCGGTGTTGCAGGTTTACCGCAGTATATTGCAGTGTGTTAGTGCAACGTTTAACACAGTATATTTCAGTGCATTGGTGCACATTTGCTGCACTATATTGTGCATTAGTGCATATTTACCGCAGTAAATTGTGTATTACTGCGCGTTTAATGCAGTATATTTCAGAGCATTTTTGCAGGTGTACCACCGTATATTGCAGCGCATTACTGTATGTTTAACGCAGTATAATTCAGTTCGTTATTGCAGGATTACCGCAGTATATTGCAGTGAGTTAGTGCACATATAATGCAGTATATTTTAGTGCGTTATTGCAGGTTTACCACAGAATATTGCAGTGTGCTAGTGCGCGTTTAACACAGTATATTGCAGTGTGTTACTGCACATTTAACGCAGTATATTTCAGGGCATTCTTGCAGGATTACCGCAGTATATTGCAGTGTGTTAGTCCGCGTATAATGCAGTATATTTCAGTGTGTTAGTGCATGTTTACCACAGTATGTTACTGCATATTTAACACAGTATATTTCAGGGTGTTTTTGCAGGTTTACCTCAGTATATTAGTGCATGTACAATGCAGTATATTTCAGAGCATTATTGCAGGTTTACCGCAGTATATTGCAGTGTGTTGGTGCATGTTTACTAAAGTATATTGCGATGCGTTAGTGCACATTTAACGCAGTATATTTCAGTGCATTATTGCACATTTACCGCAGCATATTACAGTGCGTTACTGCGCGTTTAACACAGTATATTTCAGTGCATTATTGCAAGTTTACCGCAGTACATTACTGCATGCTTAACACAGTATATTTCCGTGCATTATTGCACATTTACCACAGTATATTGCAGTGTGTTACTGCGCTTTTAACGCAGTATATTTCAGTGCACTTTTACATGTTTACCGCATCATATTGCAGTGTGTTACTGCATGCTTAATGCAGTATATTTCAATGCATTATTGCAGGCTTACTGTAGTATATTGCAGTGTGTTACTGCACTTTTAATGCAGTATATTTCAGTATATTGTTATTGCAGGTTTACCACAGTATATTCCAGTGTGCTAGTGCATGTTTAATGCAGTATATTTCAGTGCATTATTGCAGGTTTACCACAGTATAGTGCAGTGTGCTAATGCATGTTTAATGCAGTATATTTCAGCTTGTTGATGCACATTATTTGATCGATTCTGGGGCCTGGTGTTCCTGGGTCAGTTTCCTACTGCTCGAGCCACTGGGAAACTCCTATCCTTGTAGAACCCTGGTTATTTTCTGCTTCATGATTTCGGACTCTGGCTCCACCCAGTGGCCAGCTGTAGGCAGTTCCCTAATCTTGTAACATATAAATCCTCTCTTCCTCTTCCTGTCCCTGCCCTAGTATAGGTTCTATATCCTGTTTATTGTGTACCATATTGTCATTTGCTGCTAACTCTGCTTGCTCCCAACTACACTTTTGGATTGCCCTGTGGATTATGCTGACCGCTGTTGCCGAACCCTGCCTGTCTCTGATGTCATCTTCTGGTATAACCCTTGGAACCCTGCCTTGGTTTGTTGACTGGGACCATTATTGGATCTTCAATCCTTCTGCCTTGCACCCAACTTTGCCCACTACTAACCATGAGTCATTTTTATCTGTTGTTCCTTGATTTAGTCTGTTGCACTATCTATAGAGGTCCCTAAACTCTGGCTGCAGGAATCACAGCCGTCCTCCACCTGATACGGGAATAACAATACTACCGGTCAGGAAACCGGAGTGACGGTTGGGATTCCTGGCAGACCTAACAAGTTTGTTATTGCACGTTTACTGCAGTATATTGCAGTGCGTTACTGCACATTTACCACAGTATATTTTAGTGTGTTATTGCAGGTTTACCGCAGTATATTTCAGTGCATTATTGCAGGTTTACCACAGTATATTGCAGTGTTAGCGCAGGTTTAACGCAGTATATTTCAGTGCATTGGCGCACGTTTAACGCAGTATATTGCTGTGCGTTAGTGCACGTATAACGCAGTATGTTTCAGTTCATTATTACATGTTTACCACAGTATAGTGGAGTGCATTACTGCACATTTACAGCAGTATATTTTAGTGCATTATTGTAGGTTTACCGCAGTATATTGAAGTGTGTTAGTGCACGTTTAATGCAGTATATTTCAGTGCATTAGTACACATTTACTGCAGTATACTGCAATGTGCCAGTGCAGTTTTAGTGCAGTATATTATAGCGTGTCATTGGAGTGCATCTGTGTAGTGAGTACTCAAGTTAAAGTGCACCAAACACCACTTTCCATTGATCAAAGTGCATCTATGTACACATTTCCCCACAATATGTCTGGTAGGCCAACAAGAGAGGCAGACATTCCCATGGCACTGTTAGGGGGCCAGCAGCGTCTGTGTCCACAGGCAAAGATGAACATGGTCCGTCCTCAGGCAGGGCATCATTTCCTCTGTTTAGTGATGTTGACCGTACTATCTAGCCACAGCATGCAGAGGAGGAGGTGGACTGGCTTCCTAAACCATCCTCATCCTCCATCACCCAAGCAGCGACTAGTGAACAGCCCACCCTTGCTATACCTCATGACCTCTCAGCAGTCTCCACAGACAGGGATGATGGTATAGCGAAGGGTGTCACAGGTCCTTGCAGCACGTCTGCCAGTAGCACACTACTAGCTGTAGACTATTGCAGGCAAATTTGTCTGCCCCATCTGCTGCAGCAAAAACAGAAAAAATGTCACTGCTACCCACTTGGCCAGCATCTAAATTCAAGCTTGTCAAGTTTTACAACTCTTGACTTTCCGTCTGGTGAATTCTGCCCCCTT
Organism: Glandirana rugosa; assembly: GCA_018402905.1. Taxonomy (NCBI): domain Eukaryota; kingdom Metazoa; phylum Chordata; class Amphibia; order Anura; family Ranidae; genus Glandirana; species Glandirana rugosa. The sequence continues at coordinate 27,395 of BLSH010005388.1, forward strand.
ACAGAATGTGCTGTCCCACAATGGCAGGTTCCCAGTCACTATTTCTTTTCACACAAATCAATGTTGTGGTATCTTTGAGAAAGGCAGTCAGCCGCAAGGTCCACATTACTGCTGACATGTGGTCCAGCAAGCATAGTCAGGGATGCTATATTTTGTTCAGAGCAAACTGGGTAACTCTGCCTGCAACTTGGAAGGATGCAGGACAGGGCTCAGTGCTGCAGCTTGTTGTACCACCACATCTCCATACAGTTACTGGTGATGATGCCGGATTTGTCAGCTCCACCCCCTTCTCCTCCATTCTCTCCTGAATTGTTCTATGACGCACCACTACCCCCTAAGCGTTCAGGGGCTATTCAATGAACCAGACTAAAAGGTGCTATGCAGTGCTTCAGTTGGTCTGTGTAGGGGACAGGAGCCACACTGGAACACAGATTCTTGCCGTTCTGGAGTGACAGGCCCAGAGGTGGTTTATGCCACACCTCCTGGAGCAGGAATGGTGGTGTGCGATAATGGCACAAACCTCCTCTCCGACCTTAGACATGGAAAGTTGACACATGTGCCATTCCTGGCACATGCCCTCAATTTGGTGGTGCAGCATTTCATAAGCAGGTATCCAGGGTTGGAAGATCTGCTAAAGCAGGCCAGAAGAGTCTGTAGCCATTTCAGGTGGTCATACACAGCCAGTGCTCAGTTGGCTGAAATTCAGCGGGAATTCCACCTGCCCGTAAGCCCCTGATTTGTGACATGCCCATCAGGTGGAACTCGACTTTGGCAATGCTGCAGTGGCTTCACATCAATGAGTACATGTGTAAGTATGGTACAATGACAGGCTCAGTCCAGCTCGGCTTTTTTTCCCCACACCAATGGCTGCTGACAAAGGATGCATGCACTGTACTGTCACCATTTGAGGAGGTGACAAGGATGGTGAGTCCTGAAAATGCAAGCATCAGTGACACAATAGCTGTTGTGCTCCTGCTGGAGCAGACTTTGCGTGGCAATATGGACAAGGCACTCGAGGCAGAGCAGCGGGAGGAAGAGGAGGACTTCCTTTCCTCTTAAGGCCCGCTTTATGCTGACACCATTCTTGCAACGCCACACAGCACACAAGAGGAGAGGGAAGAGGATTCTAACAGTTGTGGAGGTGTTGAAGCATTTGGGACAGCAAGCATCCAATAGTGTGCCATTCCATCTTCTGTACCCCAACATCAGAAGCAGGAATGGGATCACCAGACTTCAAGAGCTACTACAAAGCCACTTTATTTCCCAAATTCATGTCAGGGTGGTCCCCTTGGCTATCTAACCCTAGAAGCCACATGATTGCTCTATAACAAACCTTTAATTTGTGCAAAAAATACACACATGCACTATTGCTTTTTGAATTCACACCAAGTCCTACCCTGAGTGGAGCCACACTGAGCAACACTGAATTATTCATTGTCAGCTCCTAGATCAATGGCTTCTAAGGGTCTTTCTCCTCTTGGAAGAATCTGCAGGGAATGGGGTATACAGGATATGTGGAGATGGCTGTATCCTGATTTTGTTTAATACGTTTTTATTAAGAATTATTAAGAGAGTACAAGTACAAAGGAAAGGAAAACCGAATTACATATTTCAATCAATACAATAAATTCCATATAAACCATGTAGCACTAAGAAGAAAAAAAAGAGAGAAAGAGAAAAAGGGGAGGGGGAGAAGAGAAGAGGAAAAGTGGGTTAAAAGAGAGAGGGAGGAAGAGTATAGAAAGAGTGAAAAGAGAAGTGATAGTAGGGTGTCCCTGCCCCTGGGGTTAGGATATTATACACTGTTTATGTGGCAGTAGCTAAGTAGACTGTGACATTAGTTCCGCATAAGAGGACGAATAAGTAAAAGCGAGCCAGCAAGACCAAATTTTATTAAAGGTAGAACACTTATCATGGAGGGTGTATGTAATATCTTCCATATGGTAAAGGTGTTGAACTCTTGAGAGCCACTGGGTAATGGGAGGAGTTTTAGATTGTTTCCAATACTTAGGCATAAGAGACTTTGCAGCGTTTAACAAATGTGGTGTAATGGATTTTTTATAGGTACTTGCCCGCTCGCTTGTACAATGAAAAAGAACTACACAAGGGTCATTGATAATCTGAGACCCCTGGATTCTTTCAATCCAATATAGGACATCATTCCAGTATGGGCGAATTAGAGGGCAAGACCACCAGACATGTGCATGCGTGGCCTTTTCTCCGCAGCCTCTCCAACACCTGTCTGAGGTATCTGAAAAGAGTCTATGTAAAGTGTCCGGAGTGTAGTGCCACCTTGTCAACAGTTTGTAGTTTATTTCTGCAGTTGTGGAGGAAGTTGAGGAGCTTTGCGCTAACTGTAAAATTGTAGATCGTTGGTCCTCCGATAGGACTTTTTGCAAGTATTTTTCCCAATTAGTTATGAACGATGGGTGGTTCTTTATGTTTAAGGAAAGTAGCGCTTGGTAGAAAAGCAAAATCAGTTTCTTTGGCGGTTGGGTGTGTGACAATACAAACTCCAGAGGCATAAGATCTGACAACGATCTTAATGGTGAAGGTAGGGAACATACAAACTGTGAAAGCTGGTGGTGCCACCATCTGTTCATGTTAGAAATTGTAAGGACATTTTGAAGCTCCGATATGGGACGTATCCCTCCGGTTGAGATAACTTGGTGGAGGAGGACCTGGAACGTTGGAAACCAGGTGGAGAAGAAGTTTCCATCGTCCTTTCCAGGAACAAAGTATGCATGCCCCGTTAGTGGGAGTAGTGGAGAGTTAAAGGGCAAGCTCTGCCTTCTACTAATTGTGTCCCACATGGACAGCGTAGCTTTAGACAAGGGTGATGTTGTGACCGACAAGGATCTAAAAGTCGGAGGGATCCAAACCTGCGTGTGCAGGTCACATGAACTAAGGTCATACTCAGCTTGGACCCACAGTTTGTTATGTTTATGATGTTTCCAGTCTAAAATCCTGGCAAAAAACTACTGCATAGTAATAGGACTTAATGTCTGGGATGGCAAGCCCGCCCTTCAATTTAGGTCTATGAAGGCATTGTCTAGAGATTCTGGATTTCTTACGCCTACAGATATATCTACTCAACAAAGTCGTAACAGTAGAAAAAAATCCCGGGGGGACTCTGAAAGGTATCATCTGAAACATAAATAGCAACCTAGGTAGGATATTCATTTTTACAACATTTATTCTCCCTAACCAGGTGTGGGCCAAATGGATCCAATTATTCAGGTCTTTAAGGAGAGGGATATAATTGAGCCGAAACAAGGCAGGTCGCGGGATAATAAGATGCCCAGGTATTTTAAGCATCTAGTTTGCCAAACGAAAGGGAAATGAGGTTTGAGAGAGGCCACAGTTACAGGAGGGACTGTTACGGTCAGGATTTCTGATTTAGACAGATTCATTTTAAAATTGGAGACTCTACTATAAGTTTCAAAAGCTAACATTAAGTTGGGCAGGAAAATGGTGGGCTCCTGGATGTAAAAGAGTATGTCATCCGCGTAAGCTGCGTATTTGTGTTCATGCTGACCCAGCTTAATATCGTGGATATTGGGGTTCTCGCGAATTATTGTCAAAAAGGGCTCCAGGGAAAGGGCGAATAAGATGGGGGGTATTGGGCATCCCTGACGCGTACCATTATAGAGAGTGAAGGGCTCACTCAGCGTCCCATTTATCCTAAGCTGTGCAGTTGGTTGATTGTAAAGGGCCGCTATCCAAGTTAGCATATTAGGGCCAAGACCGAAAGAGGACAGCGTCGCCATCAAGTAGTCCCAGTCCACCCTGTCAAATGCCTTCTCCGCATCAGCGGAGAGTAACAGGGTGGGCTGGGACAGCGAATGCACATGAGATATTAGGGATAGGGTTCGCAGAGAGTTATCACGTGCCTCTCTACCTGGGATGAAACCTGTTTGGTCCCTAGAGACCAACTGAGGAATCAGAGGCAAGAGTCTGTTAGTGAGAACCTTAGCGTACAATTTTGCATCAACATTTAATAGGGAAATTGGTCTGAAGCTACTGCATAAGCTAGGGTCCTTACCTGGTTTGGGAAGAACAGTTATGTGTGCATGAAGCGTTTCTGCTCTGAACTGTTCACCTTGCAAAATTGAATTAGTGTATCTTGTGAGGTAGGGGAGTAAGATTTCTGAAAAGGCACGGTAATAGGCTATAGTCAGCCCATCAGGACCCGGGGCATTGCCAGAGGCCATTTCTCTTAAGGCTTTCTGTATTTCAGGGGAGGTGATCTCTTTTTCCATGACCGACATGTCAGAGCTAGATATTTTCGGTAAGTTGGCCTTAGATAGGTAATCCCGTATAAGGTTTTCTTTCATGTCACTGTCGACTGAAGAATTGTGTATGTGATATAGGCGTTGATAGAAGGTGTGGAATTTGCGTTCTATACTTTTGGTTTCATATACTAACGTGTCATTGGGCGATTTTATCTTTGCGATAAAGGAGGCTGCTTTTTTTTGCTGAAGGGTACGGGCTAAGAGCTTACTAGGTTTGTTACCCCATTCATAAAAGCGTTGGGAGATTAACCGAAACTGCTGTTTTTCTTCTATATAATGGATTTCTTTAAGCTCCTCTCGTTTCGCCATGAGGGATTGATAAAGTGAAGGGGACTGATGGGTCTTATGATTCATTTCCAATTTAGCTATGTCCTGAATTAGTTGGGAATGGCGGAGAAGTCTCTCCTTTATTCTGGAACCCATTTCAATAAGTTTCCCCCTGATGTGAGCCTTATGGGCTTCCCAGACGACGCCTGCGGACATATCTGGGGAGGCATTCATCTGGAAGTAGGATGCCAAACAAGTGGATAATTCTTTCTTATCTATTTCCTCAACGAGTAGGGATTCATTAAGCTTCCAATTGGGGGGGGGGGGTTACGGGAATAGAGGGGACATTTAATTTAATAGATACTGGGGCGTGATCAGAAATAACAGATGTTTCGATTTTAGAAGAAACCAGTACATTTAAATGGTGGTGGTCTAAGAAAATATAATCGATTCTGGAGTAGGAACGGTGTAGCAGAGAGTAGAACGTAAAGTCTTTCGCCTGGGGATGCGCAATCCTCCATGAATCCATAAGCTGAGCGTCGGAAAGACGTCGGCGGACGATGGAGAGTCGTTTTACGGGAGAGGCAAGAAGTACCCTGTGAGGTATAAAAATGTGGTTCAAGTGCTAAATTAAAATCTCCTCCCAGTATTGTGCATCCCCGTGCAAAATCTCTCAGCTTGGCAAGTGTGTTCGTTATGAAAGTGATTTGATCATGATTTGGGGCGTAAAGAGTTGCTATAGTGCAAGGCAGGTTACCCAGGCTGCCCCTGACAAATAGATACCTTCAGGAGTCATCCGCGAGCATAGCATCTAAGGTAAGGGCTCCACTCCCACGGAATCCAATAGCAACCCCTTTGGATTTTCTGGTATCAGAAAGACTGTAATACCAAATAGGGTATTTGGGGGAGAATAATTTTACTTTCGTAACATGAGTAATGTGCGTTTCCTGTAGGAGAATCACATCACCTTGAAGGCATTTAAGCTCT
>BLSH010005389.1:14011-25981 GCA_018402905.1 Glandirana rugosa
ACCGGTGGTCAGGTCGGGAGGAGACGGAAGAGGAGGGCCCAGGATGCCGATGAGGCGGCGGCAAAATATTTCATAGAGGCAACCCAACTGCTCAAAACTAAACCCGATGAGGCGGAGGTATTTGGGGCACTGGTGGCCACCAAAATAAGGGATATGAGCTCTGAACAAAAACAAATAGCAGAACAGCTAATGCTGGATGTGATGGTCAAGGGGGTGAGGGGCCAACTGAAGACCACGAGTCAAGTTGTGGACGACGAGCCACCAGCACCTCCACCTCCTCCACCACCTGCCCCATCACATCCCTTGCCACAGCACCAGCAAAGCCAGTGGCAATACTATCCCCAAGGCCCCCAACAACCCTGGTCTGGGGAGTACGGCCAGTACCCCCATTGAGGCTTTTTTTGTTTAATTCTATATTATTTTGTATTATTTATATTTTTGGGGAATTTTATCCATATTTGTTTTGACTCCTTACCTTTGTTTGATGTTATATTTTCTTTCAAGATAATTTCATCTGATTATTTAATTTATATTCTTTATGATTTTATAATAAAGAATATTTAAAAATACAATACTTGCCTACATTTATTTAACAAAATGGAAATTTAGAATTGGGCAATTACATTCAAAATAAAAGTGAAAAAAAATTTCAAAGAACCACTAACATGTTAAATTCTAGGCATTCACATATTTCACAGCTTCTAATATTGAGGAAATGGTAAATAGAAGAAAAGAGATTGAAATTAGTGCAAATTCTAGTAATATCACTACAGTACAGCTGACTTTTATGACATTAGTATCATGTGTACCACTAGCAAGGTGCCTCTTCGTTATTATCCCATTGAAAAAGATGCTAATGTGCGCCGCATTTCACTATTTGAATGGAATTGTCAAAATCAAATCGAATCTGCAACTGTGAAACTGAAGCCTAGTTGTACACGAACGGACACTTCCGCCCGTTCCGGACTTGGCGCATGCGTGTTTAGCACAATACAACTTTGTTGAACACAGCTGCTCTACACACGACTCAACGGTCGTATGCGAGCATGTTGACACGACCAAGTTTTGTAGTCTGCACATACAACTCCCACGAACGACCGTCGTACGTTCAACTGTTGAAAGTGCCGCCACAGACGAACGATTCTGCATGCAACGGTCGTGAGTACGACGTGTTGAACACGATCGTCGCCCCGTGTGTACGAGCCATTAGGAAGGGATGTATTTTGGAGATGTTTGGGAGGTGAAGTCTGCATGATTTGGACAGTGATTGGATTTAGGGCTGAAAGGACAGGTCAGAGTTTAGGATTACACCTAGTACCTTGGCATGAGGGGAAGGACTGATAATTGTATTATTGATCTTGATGGAGAAGTCAGGTGGAGGGGCACGAGCTGGAGGGAAAATTATGAGCTCAGTTTTTGAAAGCTTGAGTTTGAGAAAGTGGTGTGACATCCATGCTTATATGTCAGTTAGTAAGTAAGTAAGAGAGATAGATGAGGTTTAATGTTGATAAATGTAAAGTTATGCACTTGGGGGCTAAGAATATGCACGCATCATACATACTAGGGGAGTACAACTAGGGGAATCGGTACTGGAGAAGGATCTGGGGGTTTTGGTAGATCATAAATTTAACAATGGCATGCAATGCCAAGCTGCAGTTCCCAAAGCGTGCAAAATCCTTTCTTGAATTAAGAGAGGTATGGGCTCCAGAGAGAGAGACATAATTTTGCCCCTGTACAAATCATTAGTGAGACCTCATCTGGAATATGCAGTTCAGGTTTGGGCACCCGTTTTTAAAAAGGATATCAGGAAACTGGAGAAAGTGCAGAGAAGGGCAACCAAACTAATAAGAGGCATAGAGGAACTCAGCTATGAGGAAAGCTTAGAGGAACAGAATGTATTCTCTCTTGAGAAGAGGAGATTAAGGGGTATATGATCAACATATACAAATACATACCATATATACTCGTGTATAAGTTGACCCCTGTATAAGCCGACCCCCTACTTTTGCCCAAAAAATATGGGAAAATTTATTGACCCGCGTATAAGCCTAGGGTGGGAAATGCAGCAGCCAGAACACAGGAACAGGGAGCCAGAACACAGGGATTTTAGCCAGGACACAGGGATATTAGCCAGGACACAAGGATATTAGCCAGGACACAGGGATATTAGCCAGGACACAGGCATTTTAGCCAGGACACAGAGACTGTAGCCAGAACACATAAGGGATGAGTAAGGTAGTTTCACATTAAACAGAGCTGTGCTGCTTCTAAGAGCCTTAGGAAGAACAACAAGCAAAAAGCAAAAACTGGGGCTTTGAGTGAGGCATTGTCAACATAGCCAATAATATACAACCTGTGTGCATGATTTCCATGTATGATGTTTATTAATGCCATAATAATATATAATAATATAATAATGATATATCCCAATCATGGTCCATGTCAGGTACAACAAAACCATCATAAAATTAAATATAATCAATTAAAAATGCATATGTATATAATGAATACAATTCGTAATGCAAAGTGTAATTGAGGTAATTGAGGTGGTGTGTCGTCCACTCCGCTACCTGCACCTCCACGGCCTGGGGCGGGTAACCGCCAACGTCATACATCCGCGCCACACATGCAGGGAATGGAGCGGGCCTACCGCGGCATTATATCCGCAATCAGATCCCCCCCATCCCATCTGTGGCGCGGGATGGACAAGACGCCTAGCAGCGTCATGGGACGCAAATGGCAAGGCGAACAAGCATGACGCCGATGTGTCAGGGGTCGACCCCCACCCACCCCACAGAGAGAGGGCGGAGAGGGGGAGGGGCCGTGGCGCATCGCAACCCCGGGAAAAGGACAACACCCACGACCTCCTCCTCCTCCACCTCAATTGGCTCCCGTGTTTGGAGAGGCCTTTCACAGAGCATAGGCCCCTATTACATCACCAGCACAGGTATCTCATTCATATCATCCCATACATCACACACTGTATACACAACTTAACTGTCACTTATATGCATCTATTGTTATTTGCACTACCAGCACATACTACACTACACACCTTTTTCATTTGTCCACACTTCTTATTTTTCATTATTCACCACTTCACCATTTTCATTTAGATTTTTTCTTCACCCAGCTCAGGTAGCCACTCTTGCACACCTACATCAAGTCACATACAGTTTCGGGGAGGTGTGTACCCTTCCGTGGCCGCTTCTCTTCGATTGTTTGGGGGGGACTTTTTCCGCCTCAACCCCCTTTTGGGCATCCGTCCGCGGCCTTTGTCTCACCCCTATGTCGGCCTAGCACTGTCTGGAAATTGGTGTGTATAATTGGACATGTTTTCATACATATTTTTTGCTCCCTTTAAAGGGGGACTCCATATATATTTCATTATTTCGTAAGTAATCAATCTTTACATATTTTCCAGTACCATTTTGTTATACCCCTGATGAGTGGCTGATACGCCATGAAACGCGTAGAGTTTATTTCACAAGAAGACTTTTAGACAAGATGGATTTTTATGAAGATTATACTTCGTTTATACCAAATTTTCCTGTGTGCATATGATATTCATTATACTTGATCCTATGTTTTCTATATATGACAATTTTTTACTTTGCCAATCATGTTTCCATGTATAGAGACCTCATATGTTATTATTATTATGTACTTTGCATTACGAATTGTATTCATTATATACATATGCATTTTTAATTGATTATATTTAATTTTATGATGGTTTTGTTGTACCTGACATGGACCATGATTGGGATATATCATTATTATATTATTATATATTATTATGGCATTAATAAACATCATACATGGAAATCATGCACACAGGTTGTATATTATTGGCTATGTTGACAATGCCTCACTCAAAGCCCCAGTTTTTGCTTTTTGCTTGTTGTTCTTCCTAATGTTATTAGGGGTGGAGGCCTGCCAATGTGGGTCGCCAGGCCACACATACTTTTTTGCCTGCTTCTAAGAGCCGTTCTGTGCTTGTAACTGTGACTAATCACATTGGAATGTAAAGAATGCTGAGAGAGAGCTGCAGCTCTTCATTGAGATCAGGAGGTGGGCGGGACTGAACAGTTAACATCAACTTGTCCCGCCCACCTGCCGACATCAAGCTGAAAATCTGACACCTCTCTCAGCATTCTCTACATTCCAATGTGATTAGTCACAGTTACAAGCACAGAACAGCTCTTAGAAGCAGCACGGCTCTGTTTAATGTGAAACTACTGATCACCCACAGACACTGACTCGGGTATAAGCCGAGGGGGGTCTTTTTCAGCACAAAAAATGTGCTGAAAAACTTGGCTTAATCCCGAGTATACAAGGTAAGCGGTTTATATAGTGAACTTGGTGTTGAGCTATTCACTTCAAGGTCATCACAAAGGACAAGGGGGCATTCTTTACATCTAGAGGAAAAAAGATATCGTCTCCAAATACGGAAAGATTTCTTCACAGTAAGAGCTGTGAAAATGTGGAATAAACTCCTTGCGGAAGTGGTCCTGGCCAGCACAGTAGATTGCTTTAAAAAATGCCTGGATTCTTTCCTTAATGTAAATATTATAACTGGCTACTAACATTTATAGGTAAAGTTGATCCATGGAAAATCTGATTGCTTCTTGGGGGATCGGGAAGGATTTTTTTCCCCCGCTATAGCAAATTGGATCATGCTTTACTGGGGTTTTTTGCCTCCCTCTGGATCAACTGTGGGTGAAGGATTGTGCATATGGGATTGTATGGTTTTATATATACAGTATCTCACAAAAGTGAGTACACCCCTCACATTTTTGTAAATATTTTATTATATCTTTTCATGTGACAACACTGAAGAAATGACACTTTGCTACAATGTAAAGTAGTGAGTGTATTAAAATAATGTATGCAGCGCCAAAGATAAGTATGGAGTAAGTATGGGTATTAGTCCTTCAAATAATGCTGAGTTCATACTCTTGTGACAGCTATCCTTGAAAACAACTGTGATGTGGTAAGGAAATAGATGGAGGCTTACCAGAACTTGGTAAAAAATGCGCAGTGCTTGAAAGCATCAAAACTGGTGGTTGCTCATCCTGGTCCACTGGTGACAGGGAAAGGAAGGGAACCTCAATCCAAGGGCGACCTCAGGAGTGATGGGAGGACGGTCCAGGGTCCTGGGGGTCTGCTCCTCCTGGGATAGAGGGAGAGGAAGGGCTCCTAGAGTATCTTAGGTCTCACGTCCAGAAAGTGTTCCAGTGTTCAATCAAGCTCAACATGTTTCACCCTAAAATAGGGCTTCTTCAGGAGACTTATTGGAGCTGTGTAGAATCAATACAGTCTTTTCAAAAAGATATATCATACGAGGGGTATGGAAAAACAGTAGATGATAAAGGCTTGAACGAGGCCACAACAGCTAGCGAGCCATAGAAGGAAAGATTCTGGGTACCTGGAAGAGGTGAGTTTTTGTATTCATGTGTGCAGGCAAGTGCAGTCGGCTTCCTCAACTGTAGGTGGCGCCCAACTGGAGCGGCTGCATTGCAGTGTGCATTAGAAGCTGCAGCAAATCAGACAGAGTTCACCACATTTCCTGGCTGGAGGATGACCAGCATATTCGCCTTCTATGGCTCGCTAGCTGTTGTGGCCTCGTTCAAGCCTTTATCATCTACTGTTTTTCCATACCCCTCGTATGATATATCTTTTTGAAAAGACTGTATTGATTCTACACAGCTCCAATAAGTCTACTATTAGCTACTATTATTTTCCAGCACTGCCTTAACCCTCTTGGGCATGGAGTTCACCTGAGCTTCACAGATTGCCACTGGAGTCCTCTTCCACTCCTCCATGATGACATCACAGAGCTGGTGGATGTTAGAGACCTCCACCTTCCATTTGAGGATGCCCCATAGATGCTCAATAGGGTTTAGGTCTGGAGACATGCTTGGCCAGTCCATCATCTTTACCCTCAGCTTCTTTAGCAAGGCAGTGGTCATCTTGGAGGTGTGTTTTGGGTCGTTATCATGTTGGAATACTACCCTGCGGCCCAGTCTCCAAAGGGAGGGGATCATGCTCTGCTTTAGTATGTCACAGTACGAGTTGGCATTCATGGTTGCCTCAATGAACTGTAGCTCCCCAGTGCCAGCAGCACTCATGCAGCCCCAGACCATGACACTCCCACCACCATGCTTGACTGTAGACAAAACACACTTGTCTTTGTACTTCTCACCTGGTCGCCATACACGCCGGACACCATCTATACCAAATAAGTTTATTTTCGGTAGTAATCCATGTTCTTAGTCTGCTTGTCTTCAGCAAACTTTTTTCAGGCTTTCTGTGCATCATTTTTAGAAGAGGCTTTCTTCTGGGATGACAGCCATGCAGGCCACTTTGATGCAGTGTGCAGTGTATGGTCTGAACACTGATAGGCTGACCTCCCCACCCCTTCAACCAGCAATGCTGTCAGCACTCATATATCTATTTCCCAAAGACAACCTCTGGATATGATGCTGAGCACGTGCACTCAACTTCTTTGGTCTACCATGGTGAGGCCTGTTCTGAGTGGAACCTGTCCTGTTAAACAGCTGTATGGTCTTGGCCACTGTGCTGCAACTCAGTTTCAAGGTATTGGCAGTCTTCTTGTAGCCTAGGTCATCTTTATGTAGAGCACCAATTATTTTTTTTCAGATCCTCAAACAGTTCTTTGCCATGAGGTGCCATGTTGAACTTCCAGTGACCAGTATGAGAGAGTGAGAGCAATAACACCAAATTTAACACAACTGCTCCCCATTCACACCTGAGACATTGTAATGCTAACAAGTCACATGACACCGAGAAGGGAAATGGCTAATTGGACCCAATTTGGACATTTATACTTAGGGTTGTACTCACTTTTGTTGCCAGCGGTTTAGATATTAATGGCTGTGTGTTGAGTTATTTTGAGGGGACAGCAAATTTACACTGTTATACAAGCTGTTCACTCACTACTTTACATTGTAGCAAAGTGTCATTTCTTCAGTGGTGTCACATGAAAAGATATAATAAAATATTACACTTACTATTTTTTTTTATTGGTTGAACTAGATGGTCTTTTTTAACCTGGCTAACTATGTAACTATGTAAGGAAGCCCGCAAACAGTTTGCTGAAGACAAGCAGACTAAGGATATGGATATAAACTTATTTGGTTTGGATGGTGTCAAGCATGTGTGGCAGCAACCAGGTGAGGAGTACAAAGACAAGTGTGTCTTGCCTACAGTCAAGCATGGTGGTGGGAGTGTCATGTATGGGGCTACATGAGTGCTGCTGGCACTGGGGAGCTACAGTTCATTGGGGGAACCATGAATGCCAATATGTACTGTGACATACTGAAGCAGAGCATGATCCCGTTTCGGAGACTGGGCCGCAGGGCAGTATTCCAACATGACAATGACCCCAAACACACCTCCAAAATGACCACTGCTTTGCTAAAGAAGCTGAGGGTAAGGGTGATGGACTGGCAAAGCATGTCTCCAGACTCAAAACCTATTGAGCATCTGTGGGGCATCCTCAAATGGAAGGTGGAGGAGTGCAAGATCTCTAACATCCACCAGCTCCATGATGTCACCATGGAGGAGTGGAAGAGGACTCCAGTGGCAACCTGTGAAGCTCTGGTGAACTCCATACCCATGAGGGTTAAGGCAGTACAGGAAAATAATGGTAGCCAAAATATTGACACTTTGGGCCCAATTTGGACATTTTCACTTAGGGGTGTACTCACTTTTGTTGCCAGCGATTAATGGCTGTATGTTGAGTTATTTTGAGGGGACAGCAAATTTACACTGTTATACAAGCTGTACACTCACTACTTTACATTGCAGCAAAGTGTCATTTCTTCAGTGTTGTCACATGAAAAGATATAATAAAATATTTACAAAAATGTGAGGGGTGTACTCACTTTTGTGAGATACTGTATATGTGTGTGTGTGTATATATATATATATATATATATATATATATATATATATATATATACATACATATGCACACTTTCCAGCAAAAGGAGTACCCAATAGTTATGTACAGTTCACTTTTCCAGTAAGCATAATTTTTCATTAATGTGCTTGTATGTTTAATGCTGCAAATCTGGTGGGGTTTTTTTTTCTATTTTGTGGTATTTGTAATGTCTTGTTCGATGTTTCTTGTATAATATGTCTGTATTTTTTAAAAAACAATTGAAAACTGTTAAATAAAATCTGATTTAAAAAAAATAGAATTACTCATGTCCTCTCATCTCTTTCCTCTTTCTTGATACCCAGACTGGATGGAATTTGATCGGATTTGACCTGATTTGATAAAACCAAGCATGTGCAGCTTGTTTTCTTATTTGTATGTGCTATTTGATAATCTTAATAAAAATTCAAGTTTAACTGTTTGCTGACCAGGCGCCTTCATTCTACAGCCGTAGCTGTACAGCAGTCCATGCAAGAGAGATTGCAGGCGGATGCCGCGGGAGCATGTCCGTGGGTCTGGTGGACTCAATGTTCACCGGTGACCCGCGATCAGGGTATACAGTGGCAGAATGGGGATCTGCCTATGTAAACAAGGCGGATCCCCGTTTTGCCAGATGACATGTCAGAGATCGTCTGTTCCTAGTCATCGGGAACAGCGATCTCTCAGCCCACACCCCCTACAGTTAGAACACACCCAGGGAACACAGTTAACCCCTTGATCTCCCCTAGTGTTTTTTTAATTTCAATAGATTTTTATTGAAGAATAAGTCATATCCATACATACAGATACAGTGCATATGATGAAATCCAGACCTAAAGGAGTCTGAGGCATTTTACAAAACTGAAGGTTATCAAATGTTAAACATAGAGTGATAAATTACCATCCGGAATGGCCCTGGCCCTACTGTGGGCTAGGCCCCTGTCTGGCGTCAGGGGTGTTCATGGGCGACACCACCCCAACCCTCCAGGACAGCACCCCAAATGGGAACATACTGTGCAGCGGTCCCGAGGGTAGGGCAGTCCCGCCCACCCTTTGTCATGCCCTTAATAAGGCAGACCCAGGTGGAACATCCCTGGCCCGCGAAAAATCGCTACACTCCGATTTTAGTGGCCATCCCTATGAAGAGGAGCTCATGTCCCCCCTACCAAGGATGGCTGGATGGCCCAGGACCTCCACAGAGGTGCTAGAAGATGCGACTAACTACATGTAATACAAAACGAACCAACTGGCTTACAGAGCGGATGAAAAGGGACCCAGGATGCCCAGAGAGGAGGTGCCCTAGGGGTCATACCTCTTCCTGATGAAACTAGCTAGTGCATTCTGACTACCATTCCATCGCTCAGCGTAAACTGTGTCCCATTAAAGGGCACTCTTAACAGGTCTAGAGAGAGGGAAGGAAGGAAGAGAGAAAAGAAATCAGGCAGACGGAGAAAGTAGGGAGAGAAGAGCAAGGGGGAGGAGGAAACAAGGGGATAGAGGTGTCAGCAAGGGGTAGAGCCCAATGTCAGGTCAGGGATCCCCACCCAATACAGCATATTTTATGACCGGGCCAAATAGGCCAGCCAGGGTTCCCAAATTGCGTCATGTTTCTCCTCTGAGTCTAGGAGAATGCTAGCCGTCTTCTCTTGGGTCATAATCCAAGAGATTTTCCTCTTCGTCTGAAGAAAAGAGACAGAGGGTTTTTTCCAGGCTCTAGCAATCGATAACTTGGTGCCCGACAGGATAAAGGATATGAGACGTTTGGTTAATTTCGGTATAGCTGAGCCAAACATATTAAAAAGAGCCGTCTGGGGGGAGTTTGGTATTGAGAAACCCGTAACTTTCCTTATTAAATTAAAAATTTTGTTCCATAAACCCCTAATCTTGGGGCATTCCCACCAGATGTGAATCATGGACCCAGTCATGCCACATTGGCGAAAGCATAAAGGAGAGGAATTGGGGAACATCCTGGCAAGCTTAAGGGGCACTAGGTACCATCTTGTTAAAACCTTAATGTTTGCCTCAACTATGGCGGTATTACAGAAGCCCTTCGAGGAGGCCGAGAAAGCTCTGTGCCAAGACTCAAGGCTCAGCTCCATTCCAAGCTCCTCCTCCCAATCCCTCATGTATTTAGTTTTGCCGGGAGAGGAGGCCAGAGAGCGATAAATAACCGAAATGCCCCCCCTCTGTTCCATAGGCTGACCACACCACTGTTCATAAGCTGTAAGCGATGAAGGAGAGCTGTCCTTCATGCACAAGGACCTGATGAAGTGACATATCTACATATGCCGGAATCGTTCCGTACTGGGCATGTCTAATTTGCTGGTGCAATAAGTCGCCGTAAGGGGGCCCCTGGGGTTAACAAAGTGGCCAATTCTATAAAGACCTTTATCCAGCCACCAGCGAAAGGCTGAGATGTCCAACCCCGGAGCAAAAAGAGGATTGTGGAATAGGTGGGAGAGCGGTTGCCAGGAGGAAACTAGCGAGGGAGAGGACTTCATGCTGTCCCAGAGAGAGAAGGAGTGAGATAAGGTAGGGGCTAATATCGGGGGTCTAGACTTTGGGGGTTGCCATAATAAGAAGTCAATGGTGTGATTAGGAATGGCAAGCCTTTCCATCCGGGCCCAATCGGGGAGAGAATTTTTAAAGTATATGGACGAAAGTTGGGCTAGTTGCGCTGCTTGATAATACCACGTGAGATTGGGAAGATTAATTCCCCCTTGTTCCTTGGGCCTAAACAGGGTTTCTTTGTTTAATCTGTGTCCCTTTTTGCCCCAGATGAATCGAATGACCTTAGATTGGAACTTTTTCAATGGGGCCCTGGGGATCGCAATAGGCAAAGACCTAAAGAGGTACAGTATTCTGGGGAGAAGGTTCATCTTCACGGAGTTAACTCTCCCTAGCCAATAGATCCTTAACTTCTCCCATTCTTTTAATTCCAATTGAAGTTTATGATACATAGGGGGGAAATTCGCTGAGTATAGATTAGCTATGGAAGGTGTTAGGTGCACCCCTAGGTAGGGAAGCGATGCGGTATCCCACCTAAAGCGAAAATTGCTTTTAATGGAGTCAACTATGCGGTCTGGTAGGTTGATGTTGAGAGCCACAGATTTGGAGTAATTAACCTGTAAACCGGATGCAAGGCCAAATTCATCAAGGATCCTGCAAATCACCGGAATAGAGACATGTGGATCCGTGATGAAAAGAAGAACATCATCTGCATACAGGGCACATTTATGAATTTGATCCCCACAGGAGACACCATGGAAGTCTGGGTCGTCCCTAAGGTAGATGGCTAGAACCTCAATGGCCAAGGCAAATAAGATGGGGGAAAGAGGACATCCTTGCCGTGTACCTGATCTGATTGGAAAGGAAGAGGAGTGAAAGCCCTGCAGTTTAATTTTGGCTTCGGGGGAGGAATAGAGGGCGCTGATTGTATTCATGAATGTTTTTCCAAAGCCCCATCATTGTAGGACTTGGAAAAGGAACGGCCAGGAGATCGAATCAAAGGCTTTTGACATGTCAAGGGATAGGAGGAGGCCCTCCTGACGGGGGCCTCCATCCCAGCCTGATTGCAGGAGTGATATGATATCGATTGCCCTTCTGATCTGGTTCGGGCCCTGTCTTCCCGGAATGAAGCCCACTTGATCCCTGTGAACATATTGCCCTATGAAGTTGGAGAGGCGGTTAGGTAATATTTTCGTTAAGATCTTAAGATCGTTGTTAATCAGGGAAATAGGGCAATAGTTCTCAATCATGCTGGGGTCCTTATTGGGCTTGGGAAGGACTGAAATAAATGCGGAGTTGAGGTCAGAATTCAGGGGATGACCCTCCCGTAGGTGGTTGAAGAAGCGTGCCATGTAGGGCGCGAGCGTGTCTACAAAATGCTTATAATATGGGACCGCGAACCCGTCTGGGCCAGGTGCCGAGCTGGGTCTTAGTGACTTGATAACTTGTCTAATCTCCTCCACCGAGATAGGGGCCTCTAGTTCGTCCCTGTGCTGTTCTTTCAGAGAAGTGAT
>BLSH010005389.1:31435-43926 GCA_018402905.1 Glandirana rugosa
TTAGGCAGTGCAAGAATATATACAGTATATACACAGCGTATTGAGTGTACACCATATATCAGTGCATTATAGTGCACTCGGGGGTGTACGTATGGTATATAGTACACTTGACGTGGTGTCTTAAAATATATACAGTTATTAATCCCTGGAGCCCCTTTTTACATTTGTTGCTTACAAGTTAAAATATGTTTTTTTTTATAGAAAATTACTTAGAACCCCCAAACATTATATATATATTTTTTCAAACACCCTAGAGAATAAAATGGTAATCGTTGCAATACTTTATGTCACACAGTATTTGTGCAGCGGTCTTTCAAGCGCAATTTTTTGGGGAAAAAAACGCTTTTTTGAATTAAAAAATAAGACAACAGTAAAGTTAGCCCAATTTTTTGTATATTGTGAAAGAGGATGTTACGCCGAGTAAATATATACCATACATGTTACGGTTGAAAATTGCACACACTGATGAAATGGCGACAAACTCCGGTACGTAAAAATCTCCATAGGCGACACTTTAAAAAAATTTAACGGTTACCAGGTTAAAGGTGCAGAGGAGGTCTTTTGCTAGAATTATTGCTCATACTCTGGGGATCACGGCAATACCTCACTTTTTCATATGCGGACGCGACTTACGTATGTGTTTTCTTTGCTGCATGAGCTTGCAGGGACTGTGGCGCTTTAAATTTTTTTTTCTTTTTTTTTTTTCTTTTAACACTGTTCCTTTAAAAAAAATCTGATCACTTTTATTGCTATCACAAAGAATGTAAACATCCCTTGTGATAGTAATATATGGTGACAGGTACCCTTTATGGAGGGATGGGGGGTCTAAAATACCCCCATCCCTCGTTTACACTTCACAGTATTCAGATCGCCGAAAACGGCGATTCTGAATACTGTCATTTTTTTAAAACTGGCGCCGTTAGCCATCAAGTAAACCAGAAGTGATGTTGTCCCGATCAAAGCTTCCACAGGGACTCCACACAGCCGGCGGATGTGCCAGATCGAAAGGTCGGAGAAGAGCGGCGGATGGTGGCAAGAGGGGGTATGTCCCCTCCCGCTGCCTGGTATAAAGACCGAGTGGCTCCCAAGCTGGATCGACTGTTACCACCGGATAGCCGGCCGCCTGCTCTAAAAAACGGTACCAGGGTATATCCTGTAGCTGCAGACTATACCCCGATACTTCCACTTAAAGCAGCCACCATTTATAAACAGCAAATCGCGTTAAGTGGTTAAACTAATTTACAACAGCAGAGTCACTGCAAGGGGTTACACTGGTTTGGCACCGACAACAACCAAGGCCCAATTTTTCACCCCCTGTTTGACTGGGGCATGTCATCACAATTTTTAACCATTTAACTCGAATCACCATTTATAAACGGCGGCAGCTTTAAGAGGATGTATTGTGGTATAGCCTTGCAGTTACAAGCCTTACCGTTTTTTAGAGCAGGCGGCCGGCTATCTGGTAATGATGGCCGATCCGGCTTGGAAGCTGCTCAGTCCTTATCACAAGGAGTGGGAGGGGCCATCCCCCCTCCTGCCACCTTCCGCCGATCTTCTCTGGTCTCCCATCCCACCAGGAAACTGGAGCTCTGATCCGACGCTTCTGGCCACTGTGTGGAGTTCCTGTGGAAGCCGGAATCAGCTTCAATCGGGACTCCCTACATTTCCGGAAGCGATGTCACAACGTCACTTCCGGTTTACTCGGCGGCAAACGGCGCCGGTTTTAAAAAAAATGACAGCATTCAGAATCACCGTTTTTGGCAATCTGTATACTGTAAAGTGCAAAGGAGGGATGGGGGGGTCTTTTAGACCCCCTATTCCTTCATAAAGAGTACCTGTCACCATATATTATGTTGTTTACATTCCTTGTGATAGCAATAAAAGTGATCAGATTTTTTTTAAACAAGCAGTGTTAAAAAAATAAATAAAATAAATAAAACTATTTAAAAAATAAATTCAAAGCTCCACTGTCCCCGCGAGCTCGCAAAGCAAAGAAAACGCATGTGTAAGTCACGCCAGCATATGAAAACGGTATTCAAATCACACATGTGAGGTATCACCGCGGTCGCCAGAGTGTGAGCAATAATTCTAGCAAAAGACCTCCTCTGCACCTCTAACCTGGTAACCATTAAACAATTTTAAATCGGGAGGCGCGGGCGATCCAAGATGGCCACGTGAGCTGGGACCTCCGCAGCACCTGAGCATACCGGAGCCAACTGCACCGCCCTGAGCCCTGATAGTGGCCCATCTCGCACACCACAGGTCCCCCAAGCACACTGGGCCTCCCCGCATATGTCTAGGGGCCCAGTGTGGAGAGACCTCAGCCCGCAACTTCAGTCGGTGGAACCGACCGGGTGTACCAAGATGGCCACCGCGTCCACGAGGCAAACACAAGTAAATGAGGGTTCTCCAGAAGGAAGGCAAGTGATTGCACCAGCATCCCTAACTTATACACCATAGCCCCAGAGAGACACTGTACAGGGCCTTAGCCCTTCTCCAACCTCCACAGAATCCCTCCTGGGCAGGGAATTTGGACTCTCAGCAGGGTCTCCCTCAGGCCTATGCATTCCCCTTACCAGGACATTACTATCCTCAATACCCCCTTTCTGGACTCCCCCTCTCCCCCAGCGGATCTGTACCAAAAATTAGCTGAATTACTGGACACCGGTCTGACCACCACCACAACCGCATGGAGGCCATAGAAAATAAACTGGGTATGACAGTTTTCTGCACCAACCAGAATTCTGACCACATCAAAGTACTTCAAGAATGTCTAGAATCTGCCCTCTACAGAATAGACAAAATGGAAGATCGCTCTAGGTGACAAAATCTTTGGATCCGGGGGGTTCCTGAGTCATTTACGGACTCCTCCCAAGTGGTCCAGGACATTATCAAAAATGTAATTCCAAATATTCCTTCACACCGTCTAGAATTGGACAGAGTTCATAGAGCTCAAGGCCCCCCCAGGAAAGACGGTACTCCCAGGGACATTATAACCAAGCCCCACTTCTTTGCATTGAAAGAAGAAGTGATGAAGCAAGCCAGAGCTGCCAACCAGCTTTCCTATCAAGGTCACCCTGTCCAGATCTACTCAGACTTGTCCCAGGCCACCATCCAGCGGAGAAGGTCCCTGAAACCTCTCCTCACTGTTCTTACATCCAAAAACATAAAATACTGGTTGACTTTCCCCTTTGCTGTGAAATTCCTCTATCAGTCTAAACACCATTCCTTCTCCACCCTCCCGGAAGGAGGGAAAATTCTTCTACACCTGCAACTTTCTCGCAAGAAGCTGAAATGGACATTGCAAGCGGTGGTCATGAATCAACCAAGAGACCCCCTCCGGCCAGTCCCCTGACCCCACTCTGGAATAAGTCCAAATCAAAGAAATCCAAAGAAAATGACTGAACCTGAAGGCTGACTTGATACAAACGTTTCCTGTTTTACTGGGTCGGCCTTACTGGGTTAGAGGACCCCTATATTCACCTGAATTGGCGTGAGGTCTGTGCGCCTTCCATGCCCAGTAATGTTATTTCTCTTCTTAAGGTTTCCCCTTGTTTTAAACAGTTTTTTCACTCCCACAGGGATTACAGTTTTCTTATAAAGGTCTTTTGGATACATGACTGACATCTGATTTCCCCTGGGGTTCAGAGGTTGGTTTGCATATTGGCCGGTGGACTTAGGCCCGAATGGTTTGATATTTTTCCAGGGGGGCTCACCCTCAGTTTAGGGTGGGATCTGGTGCCTCCCTTCGGACGGATGGGGCTCCCCTTCCCTGGCTCACCCCTCGGGGTGGGTCGGGGAGGCGACCCCCCTCCGGCCGGGGGGATATCCCCACGAATATCCTAAATTATGAATGTATCTTCCTCAGGTAGTTACAGATGTGGTCAGTTATAGTTATCCTGAGGAGGAGTCCTTCATCTATAAGTTAATTTAATCCGTTTGGGCTCTCATGTGGCCTTTTCTGATTGGGATGCTTGTAGCAGTGGTTGCATGGTTTTATACAAAGAGAGCTTCGGCTCTTCTCTGTACATATAGGTCACCCCCTCTGGTGGGACACCGCCTGGGTCCCCCACGGGAGGGGCCGGACCTGACTTTGCATATGGGCTATTCGGGGGGGAGAGGACCCTCCGATCATGGACAGAAAGGTGGGTCTTTTGCTAATAGACATGGGCTTTTCCTCCCCGGCTATCCCCGAGCAGGGGAGCGGGGAGGGGGACCCCATGATTTGGTAATGGAATCTCAGTTACCTTCTTCAACATTGGACCATACCCCACATACACGTTTGTCTATGTACTGGCTACAGGTGCTTAATACCTTTTCATAGTTTTGATTAGAATTAGGCTCTGGATTCTCGGGTGCTACCCATGTGCCTCCTCCTCCTCCTCCTCAGACACCCAGGTCTCTGGGGAAAAGGGAGTCTGAAATTCGTTTCAGACACATTTAGTATGTTCCCTCGGAGGGATTCTCCCCCCCGATACACACAAGATGGCGTTGTACGCTTCTTCACACCTTGTTTGGTTTTTTGGGGTTTTTTTCTCCTCCTTTTCTCAGCCCTTTTCTTCTTTCCTCCTTTTTCTACACTTAATGGAGAGCTAACCCATTATCTTTTTCCACCCCCTACTCAGTGGCCTGGACGCGATATTGGCGGAGTGTTTCCTCAGGGGATGCCCGGATTCATATACTGGAGACCTTTTATCCTTCTAAGCAAGGTAAGTGTCGCATGGATCTATCACTTCCTTACACTTCTGCTCCATGGCTAACAGTAATCATTCTACATTGAAACTAGCCACCCATAATGCACAGGGGCTTAATTCCCCTGGTTAAACGCCGGAAAATCTTCAACTTTTATAAATCCCAAAATATTGATGTAGCACTAATTCAGGAGACGCACTTCCCCCTTAAGTTCATACCAAAATTTGTCCACCAGCACTTCCCAGTTTTCTACCTGGAGGGCATGGAAAGCAAAACTAAAGGAGTAGCTGTTCTATTTTCCAAACAATGCAACTTCTCTCTAAAGGAGGAATACAAGGACCCTAACGGCAGATTTATCCTAGTAAAGTGGTGGATAAATGACCTTCTGCTCTCCTTCATTTCTTATTACGCTTCTAATAAAAACCAAGCTGACTTTTTCCGAACCAAGATTCAGGCTCTGGACCCCCTTTTATAGGGGATCCCCATCTTTGGGGGTGATTCAAATGTAGCATACGATCAAGGGTTAGGTAAGTTGAACCCAATGAAACCACGTTTAACTCGCCCCGCAAAAGCTAGCCTTAAAATTGCTCGCCTACTACATTCCAGGGGTCTGGCGGATGTTTGGAGGGACGTACACCCGGCAAAAAGGGACTTTACACACTTCTCAATCCCTCACCAATCCTATTCCCGGATTGATCACATTTTGATCCCCTCCCACAAACTCCCACTAGTGCTTAATTCACAAATTGTAGACACTCGCTGGTTAAGATGTCCTTCGTATGTGACTCCTCTGGATGCTCTTCCTCATGTTGGAGACTAAATGAATCCCTTCTCAATGATCCAGTAACGGTCACTATAATTGAAAAAGCCTTGAAAGAATATTTCTCGTTAAATAACGCTGATGAGGTTTCAGCGGAAACGCTATGGGCGGCCCACAAGGTCTCAATAAGGGGGACATTGATCCAGATCAGAACTAAGTGTAAAAAAGAACATTTAATATCAAATACGAAGCTAGAAGATGCCTATAGATCAGTTAAAGCTAAACATAAAAAGAATCCTTCGCCGGTCACCCTCGATCAAATAGACACAATCAGAATTCAATTAAACCTTGAGCTTACTACCAAAGCAGAAAAACAGATCCGGTGGAGTGGAGCCAAGTTTTACTCCCAAAAGGATAAGATGGGGTCCATGCTGGCTGCCCGTTTGACTCTGCGCCTCAGAACTCATGCTCTACCCAAAATCAGGATCCAGGAACAGGGACCCACACTCAATCCTACTAAGATCCTCCAAGCCTTTGGAGATTTTTACACTAAATTATATAGTTCCTCCGCACATAACCATAAAAGGGACACCACCCAGTTCTTAGATTCTCTCCCAATTCCGAAAATTTTGGATGAACATAACGCCTCCCTGGATTTCATTAACCTATATATCCACAAGGAGCAGGCAGGGTTCATCCCAGGGAGACAGGGACCTGACCAGACTAGACAGGCTATCGATTGGCTGTCTGCAATGAAGGTGGATTGCTTCATGGCGTCCCCTGATTGTATCTGCATGTAGCTGCACAATAAAACAAATGTACTACACCAGATTGGATTCGTCCGGTTCTTTTTGTTCTTTCCCCTATCGAGCACCAGGACGTTTATGCCAGCAGTACCATCCCTAGTAGCTGAGGAGGAAGAACTGTTGACCTACTAAGCGATTATGATTCCTGTCATGGAAATCCACTACTTTTGGTAAGTAGGTTGTGTGACCAGTGAAAGGACGTTCAACATTATCAAAGTGCTACATCAGTTGGTATCGGCCCATTACAATATTGGCTCTTGAAAGTTGGACTTACTACTTATCAAATTGTCCGAAGATGTATCACTTTGGGACTGTCTTTTGAATTCATCGCTATTGCCATACCGAGACTCTCTTTGCACTTTAATTTTCCAGCATCCTTGCACATTTTTAATCTTTGCATGTTTTACACAAATATTGATATTTGTTATTACACTACATTTTTTGCACGCACTTTGTGCGACCTGCGTGGAGCATTGTGTACACCTAGCTACCCTGCAGATGGCACTGATATTAGATTCAGCATTTGCACTTTAGTATTCAAGCTGTGATATATTTAATGGTATCTTTTTCTTTGCCTAGTTGCTGAGATTATTTGTGATTATTATTTTCATGGGGGGAGCGCGGTTTCTCTTGACTTCATATCGATTGTATATCTATTCTTCAATCTAATTGCTCGGGAGGACCATCACAACGAGGGATATTGCTATGCAGAACCTAAATCCACAAATGCGCTTTATTTGCGGATGATATGCTCCTTTTCCTCACTACCCCAATTACGTCTCTCCCTAACCTCTGCCAGACTTTGGAGACTTCCTCTCACCTATCTGGTCTAAAAGTAAATTATGAGAAATCACAAGCTATGAATATCTCTCTCACACAAGAGACGCTCCTGACTCTAAGGGAGTCTTTCAAATTCTCTTGGAGTGACTCCAACATCAAATATCGGGCATCTATTTGACACCTAGGTTTGAAGATCTTTATGCTCACAATTATCCACCTATGTTCTGTAAACTGGAATCAGATATTAAAGACGGGGCCAAGCAGAGCCTGACATGGTTTGGACGCATTAATGAAATCAAAATGACCTTACTCCCTAAAATTTTATATCTGTTCAGATCCCTACCTATTCAGATCAGGAGAGACCATCTGAGGTCTCTACAAAGCAAAATACTCAAGTTTATTTGGGGGGGAGCTGGATACAGGATTAAGCAACAAACACTATTCCTCTCTAGGAAGAGAGGAGGTCTGGGGGTGCCTCATCTCTTTTATGTAGCAAGACTATCCAAACTCTCCACAGTTTACTCTAAAGTGGAAAAAAGAGTGGGTTCAGATAGAGCGCCAAGCAGTACCGACTTTTACACTTGTCTTCCTCCTCTGGTGTAATCCCAAAAATCGCCCAGCTATCCTCTCTTCAACGCTCTCCATTTCTTTCTCCCTATGGGATCAATTAAAGAAAATCCCAACCCTTGTCTCCACTACTCTCCCTCTAGCACATATTTTTAATAATCCAGAATTCCCGCCAGGTGAAAATATCAAAGCCTTTCAATGGTGGCTAGATAAAGGCCTATACAGGATAGGACACTTCTTCACACCCGCAGGCCCAATCTCCCTAGCCTACTGTGTAAGTAAATTAGACCTTACGAATTCCGAAAGGTTTAGATTTAGACAAATTAGTCACTTCCTCCATAGTATTTGGAAGGATAAACCAAATCCCCCCCTTTTGACAGACTATGAAAAGGTGTGGCTCAGCCATGGAGCAGAAGGTGGGCATATCGATCATCAATGCATCACTCATCAATCAAAAAACGAAATCCCACTATATGGTGGCCTGGGACAAAGACCTCCAGTTCCATTGGACCCTAGAAACATGGCATAATGCCATGACAACGGCCTATAAAGAAATTCTTAACACCTCACTAATGGAAGCGAATGTAAAGGTCTTAGGCCGTTGGTACATGACCCCATCTAGGTTAGCTAGCATATGCCCTATGGCAGACCCTCTTTGCTTCAGGGGATGCCAACTGAGAGGCACTATGAGCCACATCTGGTGGGAATGCCCTAGGATTAGACCTCTGTGGAAAAAATTGTTTAACTTAATATATAGAGTGACTAACTTTAAAATTCCTAGAACTCCAGCAGTTGCACTACTAAAGTCACATATTTCGAGCATCCCGAAGTGAACGCTCAGATTGATTCACTTTATCTTGCTAAGCACTAAGATCACCATAGCTAAATCCTGGAAGAAACCCCACACCTCTATGAAAGCTGTGATCAGAAAGGTCTCTTGGATCATGTCGCAGGAAAAACTAGCAAGTGCACTCACAGATTCCTCCAAAAAATTTGAAGCTATCTGGGAACCTTGGGCCTCATACATAGGCATTCCCCTATTTCCGGGAATGGCCATCACCAACCACCTTCAGTCCTCTGTGTGACCACGTCTTCTCATATGATAAGGTATTGGCTCTCCCTTATCTCTCCTTATTCTCTTTTCCCTATTTGCTCTTCTCTTTTCTTCTTATTGGTGTATTAATGTGACTTTTAGATTGTCATTACAGGTCATAACACTGATAAGGCCCCTTGGGAGGGGAACCTCATTCAGTTTTATGGAATTTTTTAATAATGACGAGGTATCTTGCTTTGGCAGGGATCTGATTAGGGATGATGAGAGGAGTCAATCTCCAGAGTCCTGACAGAGGATATGTGGTCCTTCCCCAGGGCTGGGGTGGGTCGGGATGGACTTTTCCTCCGACACAGCTAGTACCAATTTGGGGTGTTGGGGGAGGGGTAGCCGCTGCCCCTCTGATGCGAGGGTCCCATTAGCTGGGATAGGACCTTGAGCCCACAAATTTAGAGGCTCAGGTACCAGGACCTCCTACAAAAGCTCCAGGCAGGACCATAGCAATAGCTCATTTCTTCAATCAAAATTTGTATATGATATATTATTCTCACCAGTATCTTTTGCACTGCTGGGATTCACCCTGCTCGACGGACTAATCAGTCTCTCGTCTAACCCCTCCTAAGATAAGTTTTGTACCTATCTGATGTCTGTAATGATAAACAGCATATTATTATACTTTTGAATCTGTGAATAAAAATATTTGAAAGTAAACATTTTTAAAGCGTTGCCTATGGAGACTTTTACGTACCGGAGTTTGTCGCCATTCCGCATTTTCAACCGTAACATGTATGGTATCTATTTAGTCAGCGTAACATCCTCTTACACAATATAAAAAAAATTGGGCTAACTTTACTGTTGTATTATTTTTTAACTCAAAAAAGCAATTTTTTTCCCCAAAAAATTGTGCTTGAAAGACTGCTGCGCAAATACCGTGGGACAAAAAGTATTGCAATGATTGCCATTTTATTCTCTAGGGTGTTTGAAAAAAAATATAATGTTTGGGGGTTCTAAGTAATTTTCTAGCAAAAAAAATGATTTTAACTTGTAAACAACAAATGTAAAAAAGGGCTCCGGGCCTTAAGTGGTTAAACTAATTTACAACAGGTCCCATTCCTGCACCCAACGAGTAACTGCAAGGGGTTACAGTGTTCTGGCACCGCCAACACCCAAGGCCCAATTTTTCAGCACCTGTTTGACTGGGGCATGTCATCACAATTTTTTTAATAATTTACAACAGCAGGGTCCACACCAAAATTAAAAAAAAAAAAATTGCGTGGGGTCCCCCCCAAAAGTCCGTAACAGACCCTTCAGGTCTGGTATGTATTTTAAGGGAAACCCCACCCAAAAAAAAAAATTGCATAGGTCTCCCCCCAAAGTCCATACCAGGTCCTTTATGTCTGGAATGGATTTTAAGGGGAACCCCGTGCCAACATGTAACAAAAAAATTTGCATAGGGGTCCCCCCAAAAGTCCGTACTAGGCCCTTCCGGTCTGATATGGAGTTTAGGGGGAACCCCGTGCCAAAATAAAAAAAAAATATGTAGGGGAACCCCCCAAAGTCCGTACCAGGCCCTTCAGGTCTGGTATGGATTCTAAAGGGAACCCCGTGCAAAAATGTAAACATAAATTTGCGTAGGGGTCACCCCAAGTCCGTAACAGGCCCTTCAGGTCTGGTATGGATTTTAAGGGGAATCCCGCACCAACATTTAAAAAAAAATTGCGTAGGGGTCCCCCCAATGTCCGTACCATGCTCTTCAGGTCTGGTATGGATTTTAAGGGAAACCTCGCACCAAAATTAAAATATAAATTTGCGTAGGTGTCCCCCCAAAGTCTGTACCAGGCCCTTATCAGAGCATGCAGACCTGGTATGGCAGGAGGGTGTGGGGACCAGCGAGCGTTCCCCCCTCCGAACCATACCAGGCCACATGCCCTCAACATGGGGAAGATGCTTTGAGGTCGCCCCTAAAGCACCTTGTCCCCATGTTTATGGGGAGAAGGGCCTCATCCCCACAACCCTGTCCGATAGTTGTGGAGGTCTGTGGGCAGGGGGCTTATCAGAATCTGGAAGCCCCCTTTAATAAGGGGGCCCCCAGATCCCGACTCCCTCCATGTGAATAGGTATGGGGTACATTGTACCCCTACCCATTCACAAACAAGGAGTGTAGTGGTAAAAAAAAAAAACAAGAGGTCGTTTTTGACAAGTCCTTTATTGTGTAAAATAGCTCTTCTTCTTTCTTCTTTCTTCCTCCATCTTCTCATGTCCCAGTCCTTCTTCTGGTCTTCTGCTTCTTCTTTTAGTCTTCTACCTTCCTCTCTTCATCTTCTTCTTCTTCTTCCTTCTTCTTTCTCTGCCGCCGCTCTCCCCGCTGTTGAAGCCCCGACCCTGTGCCTCTCCCAGAATGGGCGGTCTTCATAATGACACTTCTTTTTAAGAAGGGGCAGGGCCACCCAGTGATGTAACCGGGTGAACCCGCCCCCTTCGGACATCATGCGCTGTCAGAGGGGGGCGGTCACCCATTTACGTCACCGGGTGGCCCCACCCCTTCTTATAAAAGAACTGTCATTATGAAGCCCATTCTAGGAGATGCGCAGCGTAGGGCTGCAGCAGCAGAGTGAGCGGCGGCAGTGAAAGAAGGAAGAAGAAGATGAAGATTGAAGATGAAGAAAGAAGACTGAAATAAGAAGCAGAAGAAGGACCAGGGCAGGAGAAGATGGAGGAAGGCCAGAGGAAGAAAGAAGAAAAGAGCTATTTTACACAATAAAGGACTTGTCAAAAACTGCTTCTTGTTTTTTGTACCCCATACCTATTCACATAGGGGGGGGCCAGGATCTGGGGGCCCCCTTATTAAAGGGGGCTTCCAGATTCCGATAAGCCTCCCGCCTGCAGACCCCCACAAGCACCGCCAGGCTTGTGGGGAAGAGGCTCTTGTTCCCATCAACATGGGCATAGGGTGCTTTGAGGTGGGGGGGCAGAGCCCCCCCTCCCCCAAAGCACCCATACTCCCCATGTTGAGGGCATGTAGCCTGGTACAGTTCAGGAGGGGGGCTCCCCATCCTAACCGGCCAGGGCTGCATGCTCAGATAAGGGTCTTTTTTTATTTAGCACGGGGTTCCCCTTAATATCCAAACCAGACCTGAAGAGCCTGGTTTGGACAAGGGGGGGACCCCACACACTTTTTTTCAGCGATTTTTTGTATATTGCCAGGAAACGGCAATACATTACAGATGCGATTTTAAATGACAATTTTTCCTATGGAAATGTAATTTTGCTCTGGCTATGTTCCACATCTCACAGAGATGCACAGACTAAGGACACCCCCAGGCACAATATTTAAAGGAATTTTTCTTTTTTTTTTCACTTTAAACATTATTAAAATCACTGCGCCTGGAAAAATTATTGATTTAAAACTAGAGTTGAGCGAACACCTGGAAGTTCGGGTTCTGCTGGTCCGTCCGAACCTCGGGACAAAGTCCGGGTCCGGGTCCGGACGGAACCCGAACGATCGCACGGACAACGAACCCCATTGAAATCAATGGGGACCCGAACTTTTAGGCACAAAAATGGCTGTAGGAAAGTCCTGGAAAGCCCCAGAGGGCTGCAAAAGGAAGTAAAATGGGGGTAAGGGTAGGGCAAGCACCCTACAAAAAAATGGGGACAGGGAAATAACTTTAAATATTTTTAAAAAAATAAAAACATAAAAAAAGCAAAAATGGAGTTGAATGTGGATCATCTTCAAACTGTGTCTGAAAAGTATTAATGAACGGTAGAAGCCATATAACTGTTCTAAAATCATCTTCAAACTAGGGCAAGTGCCCTACAAATAAATGGGGATAGG
>BLSH010005431.1:16123-26577 GCA_018402905.1 Glandirana rugosa
GTGGTGGTACCCCTCCGGGTCTTGAACACTTTCCCAGGACGACACCCTGACGTTAATTCTCTGGGCGTTACCCTCATTTCCCGGGGTCCTAGTCGCTCTTTTCCCTTCTCCGGCCCAGTCCCCTCGGGAAGTAATAAAGAACATGGTCCCGGGACTTCCAAGATCAATACGGAGACGAATTTCGGCTCAAGGTGGGTTTTCACCTTGAAGACGAAATCCCCTTCCACTGGGGGGGGGGCTGTACGGTGTTAACCCTACAGAAAAAAACCCCCCCACTGGTCCCTGGGACAAAAGTGTCCCAGAGAAGATCACCGAGAGGGAGGGGGGAAGATTGACTTCCTTCCTGGAGCTGCGGCTTCAGGGGAGGAAGTGGACCTGGGACCCTGTGAAAACAGGGTCCCTGGTCACCCCCCCAAAAAAAGACATCCCAATTGTGGCATGTCGGGGGGGGGGTCACCTTCCCCTAAAGCAGAAGTTCCACTTTTGGGTGGAACTCGGCTTTAAGCAGAGGCATAACTAGAACCTTCAGGGCCCTGGTACAAGAAATAATGAAGGGCTCCCCTGACCCGGCCTCTTCCCTTTTCTCGCTGATCCTGGGGCCCTTTACTCCCATTGCGGGTCTCTTAATTGCAGTCCCACAGCAGGACCCTTTCACAAGTTCTGGGCCTCCCCATGGTGGTGAAATTCCAGGACCTGGGCTTTTATGAGGTATCAGGGGTCTAAACACACCTCAGCCCTCAATCTCCATATGTGTAACCTCAGCTGCACAGAATGAATGGACAGGAATAGCTGTGCACCGAGCCTCCCATTCATTCAGAAACTGAAGTATAGTAAATACAGTTTACTATGCTTCGGTAATGAATGAACCAATTGGTAGCAATCACGGACTCTGTCCATTCAGAAAAAGAAGGAGCTGGTAAATGACAAATTTTACCAACCCGTTCCCATCTCTCCATCATGACACATCTTCTACAGCAGCTGGCAGGAGAGAGGAGGGGGGAAGACAGCAGCTCTGTGGGGGGGACCAGGGAAGCACACAGGGACCCTGGGAACAGCAGAAAACAAGTAAACTAGTTAGGAGGGGCGGAAATATATAGCATATAGAGGAACCAATCTCCTCTTGGAGGAAAATGGAGGAGATTGGTTCCTCTAAATGCCGCCCCCGCCATCCCTCCTATCCAGGTGTACAAGGGAGGCACATGGGCAATTGCAACCCCTGTAGTTAAGCCCCTGTCCTTAAGTGATTTGCTTTTTGCATTTGTCTGATCATAGAGCTAACCACTTCAGCCCTGGAAGGTTTTACTCCCTTAATGACCAGGCCATTTTTTGCAATACGGCACTGCATTGATGTAACTGACAATTGCGCGGTCGTGCAACGTTGTACCCAACAAAATCAACATCCTTTTTTTCCCACAAATAGAGATTTCTTTTGGTGCTATTTGATCACCTCTGCAGTTTTTATTTTTTGCACTATCAGCAAAAAAAGAGCGACAATTTTACTTTCTGCTATAAAATACATAAAAACAATAAAAAAATGTAAAATAATCAAATTTCTTCATCAATTTAGGCCAATATGTATTCTTCAACATATTTTTGTTAAAAAAAATTCCAATAAGTGCATATTGATTGGTTTGCACTAAGTTATTGTGTCTACAAACTATGGGATAGATTTGTGGCATTTTTTTTTTTTACTAGTCATGGCGGCTATCAGAGATTTTTAGCAAGACTGCAACATTACGACAGACAAATTGGACACTAAGTGACACTTTTTTGGGACCAGTGACACCAATACAGTGATCAGTGCTAAAGAAAAATGCACTGTCGCTGTATAAATGGCACTAACAGAGAAGGGGTTAACATCAGGGGAAATCAAAGGGTGAAGTGATTTCTAAATGTGTGGGGGATGGATGCACTAGAGCAGTGGTTCTCAACTCCTGTCCTCGGGACCCACTAACAGGCCAGATTTTAAGTATTACCTTGGGGAGATGCAGACTAAAATACTGCAATCACTGAGCAGCAAATTATATCACCTGTGATGTATTTCAGTTATTCTACAAACCTGGAGTGTTAGTGGGTCCCGAGGACCGGAGTTGAGAACCACTGCACTAGAGGAAGAGAGACATCTGTATTCCTGATTAGCAGAAACATAAGATCTCTCTCCTTCTGTGACAGAATGATGATCTGCCTTTCCCCCGAACAATTGCAGGTGGCTCGCAGTTATCGCAGCCCATGGACCCGCTGATTGGCCTCTGCTGTGTCCTTGAAAAGGCACCCGCATCCCTGTTCCTGACCCCTGGACGGTACTTTAAATTGAAGTTGAACCCTGATAGGGCAGCCAACCACCTGTGACCAGTGGAATCCAACATGGTGGTGGTAAGAAAATATGTGAGCGGGTTGTTGTCTGTCTTAACTACGAAGTCTGCACCATACAAGTAGTCTTTCAACTTGTCCACCACTGCCAATAATTCCAATTTGTGGTAGGGTAGTTTGTCTCAAGACTTCAGTTCACATAAGTGACAGGTCAAAGGTTTCAATCAAGTTCTTGATACAACACCCAGCCTAACCAATCTCAGCTGGCATCAACATGCAGTTCATATGGCTTGGCTGGATCAGCATAGGCTAGAACAGGACCAGTCGTTAAGCTACCAGAAGGCTTGCTCAGACTGGTCAGTCCACTGGTCTTTGATTGACTCCTGAGGCTTCCTGGGCCCTCCAGGTTGTCTAACTGGTTTTGTTAGGTCTGGATCATCGTCTTCACCCTCACTCTTCAGTAACTCGTTAAGGGGGCGAGCTATTCTAGCAAATCCCTGAACAAATCTTCTGTAGACTGAGCAGAACTCCATGAGCAACCTAAGCTCAGTCAAATTGGTAGGCCTTGGTCAGGAGGTGACAGCTACCACCTTCTGGGGGTCAGTGGCCACTCCTTCCACAGAGATAACATGGCCAAGGTAATTAACTGAAGGATGGTAAAACTGACATTTTACCAGAGACATATTCAACCCCTCATAATGGAGTCTCTTCAGGACCTTCTCCAGACAGACTGTGAGGCATTCTGTCGAACTTGAAGAACACTACTGGGGTGATAAAAGCTGTCTTCTTCCTATTTTCAGGGTGCATGGAAAATTGATAGTGACCACTCTTCAAATCCAGTACACTGAACCACTTCGCCCCTGACAGGCTCTGCAGGACATCTTCTATCTTTGGAGTGGTGTACTGGTCAGGGATGGGTCTTTGGTTTAGCATTTGATAGTCGATGCACAACCTCAGGGAACCATTCTTCTTCCACACCACTACTATAGGGGAGGCACAGGGACTCCTGAGACTCCAAGATGATACCTGCTCTCTTCAGTTCTGCCAGCTGTTCACATAGATATCCCAGGCCTCTTAATGGGATCTATTTGACTCTCTTGCCCATTTTGAAGGCTTATATGCAAGTAATTGGCCATAAAAGGGGTACGAGGGTCTGGGTACTGCCATGGGGGACATGTATCAATAACATTTTTTTTTTTTTTTAAAAAACAATCATTTTTTCAGGAGCAGTGATTTTAAAGGAGTTGTAAAGGCAGAGGATTTTTGATCTTAATGCATTAAGATCAAAAACCTTCTGTGTGTAGCAGCCCCCCTCAGCCCCACTGATACTTACCTGAGCCCCCTCTCTCTCCCAGAATGTCCACGAATGTCTAAGCTGTCCGGGACACTCCTGATTGGCTAAGACACAGCAGAGGCACCATTGGCTCCCACGGCTGTCAATCAAAGTCAGTCAGCCAACCAGGGGAGAGAGGGTCAGGTTGGGGCTCCATGTCTGAACAGATACATGGTGCTCTAACTCGGCTTGGGTGCCCCCATAGAGGGTTGCTGGCTGAGGGGGCACCCAATAGGAGTGAGGGGCCAGGAGCAGCAAAGAGGGACCAGAGAAGAGGAGGATCCGGGCTGCTCTGTGCAAATCAAACTGCACAGAGGAGGTAAGTATAACAGGTTTGTTTTTTAAGCTCTTTTACTGTTGGCACGCTTTAAGCCTCTCAGGCCTGCAGACAGTGGTAAAGCTTATATGAGCCTGCCTATGAAGTCCTAGTGGCTCAGTCTTTGATGGCGGATGCAAGTAGTGGCAGTCAAAGATAATGGCTGCAAGGGCCTCTCACTAATTCCAGTGACACAGAAACCACAGCTCCTTCGACCAGATGTCCCCTCTTTGGCAGTAGCTTAGTCCTCCGGCTCACAGGTCACAGCGAGGTGCCTGGTCTCTTTCTCTGATAGCACCGTCAAAATCCAGTAGTGGAGAAGCATGGCCCTCTCTCCAACTGGTTGCCTCATGTTCCCCTTTCTCCGGGAACGCTGCCCCTTCCTCCCTTTCTGGCTGCAGGTTTCCTCTCCCCCTTTCAGTTCAGCAGGCTGAGGGCTGTAGTCTTTGACCCATTCAGTCGACTGTCGACTGGGACTACATGTTCCAAGATCCTCCTCTGGTCTTTGTAATTGACTCTCCCTTGTAGCCAATGGGGAGGGAGGGGAAGTTACAGCTGGGCGGGTGGCGATTCTGGGAAATGAGGAGAAGAGGGAGGACTGCCTGCAGCTGCTCCAGTCTCCCTCCATAAGTGGTTCCATTCCTCTGTGTCAGCAGTGGCTGGCTGAGCATGGGGGGGATAGGCACCTGCTACACTAGTAGACGGTGTCACCTGGGCGAGGATCCAGACTGTCGATCATGCAGTGGACCAAGATGGAGTAGCAGTAACTCGTGGCCCAGTAAGCCCAGTAGTGCCTATTGTTCTGGGCATGAAAGTACAAAAGGACCTGGACTTGCCCCACTTACTGGCCAAAGTCTACAATTCTGGGCAGTGTGCGTGGGGCTGTGGTCTGTGGGCTGTGTTGCCCAATGTGATATGGGCCTACAAAGCTCACCAGAGGGCAGAGAGGAAACAGCCTGAGCAGGTGGAGCAGAAAAACACACTGTCAGGTGGAGCAGATGACCCCACAGTCAGCGTGTCCAGGAGCAGCCACAATTTGGCAGAAAAAAAAAACACTTATGTGTGTAAACGGGTCTAAGGACACATTAACGCTAGGCGAGTCAAGTGCTTGAGTGTTACTTCATTTCCAAGGCCAGAAATCTGTCCAAGTACTTGATGAGCCTAAATGGGTCTAAATACGTAACATCTGTTTTTTGAGCAAAAACGCGGCTGACAAGAGGAAACGTTTTTAGAGGTTACTAAACACCCAGTGTGCATGGAGCCTAAGGCTCCATTTACACGGGACACAGTTTCAACCTCCCCTGAACTATTTTTTTTTACAGCTATAAGCTGGCGTCTAAAACGGACGTTTTGCCGCTTTTGCATGCCGCGTTTAGCCACATTCTCGTCTAGGAGCGTTTTTAATGGAAACGCCGATAAACGAAACGCGAGTTACCACGTTTAGGCGCATTTACAAGCTGTTTAGCGTCTCAAATGCCTCTGAACTGGCATCTGAACCCATGTTTTTACATTCCAAAAAAAGCCTCTAAACTCTACTGCCTGGAAACGACCTTAAACGACCCTGTGTGAATGTACTGATAAGATAACATAGAGGAGAATTCAGGGGCAGCTGAAAAAAATGCCCAAATGCCTCCAAACGTCCGTTTACCAGCAGCAATGTAAATGAGGCCTTACACTCCCCCCACCAGACTGACAATGCTGTTGTCCAGAGGTGTCCCTATTGCTCCTTCATCCAGAGTGGAGGCACTCTGAGACAGGAAGTGAGTTACTGGCAGATCACCAGGTGCAAGTAAAGGATAAAAAAGCCCAAAAAATTAAATGAATGCAGCCAACACATTTAGGGATTGGTAATGCCTTAACAGAAAAGAGGAAAGAACAGAAGGCGCTTGGCCTAGTGCATTATCCATGATAAAAAAAGATTTATTAGGTGACAGGTAAGTATTGTACTCACATTTGATAGAAGAATTAAAATCACATCATAACATTCCCTTGAAGATGTCCATATAGTGTTACCCGCATCCGATGGGACTAACGGGTGTAGTAGCAGGCTAACGCGTTTCAAGGGTCTTCCTCCTCCTCAGAGCCTTAAAAGAAAAACGTCTGATGTACGTCTTATCCTATGGTGCGCCAAGTGGGTGGTAAGATCGTGGGGGAATAGTCCTCTTTCACCGGTTGGATAGATCCTTTGGTCATCTCAGCCCACCCAAAGTGGTGTTTAGCAGCTTGGCCTCCTGTTACTGGGTGTACCCAGATATGATCCGGGATGGGCTGGTGGTGGAGTCTCAATAGTGAGCTGTGTGGAGCTGGATCCCAGGCGGATGTTGGTCCGGGTGTCAGTGTCTCGCAAAGCTGAAACTCCCGCCGTCACTTCCAAGTAAAGAAATTACTACCACACAGTACAACTGTACTGTATTTGACAGGTGGAGAAATGACTTGACATGAGTCAAGTAATCGTAAAACAAAGCTTCAACAAAGCCCAACGTGGTGACGTGTTACAAGCGTATAAAGAGGAAGTTCAGGTGAATGTGATTTGTGAATTAGGAACGTAGGTTTACACCAACGGACACTCCCGAGCGTTCCTGACTTTGGAGCATGCGTGTTTTGCACAGTACAACTTGTTGGACCAACTTCTCTGTACACACGGTACAACGGTCGTACGACGCCTTGTTGTGCAACAAAAGTTTTCTAGTCTGCTCATCCAACTTCTGTCGTACGACTGTTGAACGTCGGCTGTTGTAATCACGCATACTAACGGTCGGATGATCGTACATCAAACTGTTGTAAGACTTTTGTTGTATGAACGTCGCACCGTGTATACGGGCCTTAAGGTAGGGTGACCAGACGTCCCCAGTTTCCGGGGACAGTCCCCGGACTGAGGACACTGTCCCCGGACCAAGTCTGTCCCCGGTTTTGTCCCCGGATTGGATTTAAACAGGGACCCACAGTGAGAAAACACTTGTTAGGCACACATTTAATCCTTTGATTGCCCTAGATGTTAACCTCTTCCCAGTCAATGTCATTAGTACAGTAACATATATTTAGCATTGGCTCCCACAAAGTGTCACTTAGTATCCGATCTGTCCTCCGCAATATCGCAGTTCTGCTATAAGTCGCTAATTGCCGCCATTACTAGTAAAAAAAAATATGTTCCCGGATTTAATTTTAAAAATCTGGTCACTTTACCTTAAGGTGCAATATATTAGAGTTTTAGTTTGAAGTTTCGATACGCTTTAAGGTCATGTATGATGAGTAATGTACCAGAATAACACTTCTAGGTATTTAGTACCAGAGATCACAGTCCTTGGCCTGACAATGTCTTCATCTGATTTTATCTCCAGAAGGGTGAAGCCAGCATTGTTCAGGCATCATGTTTTCTTGTTCATTATGTTTAGTATAAAAAAAGTTCTCTGATATCGTACTTAGCATGTAAATGTTGTTCTCTTTCTCTCTCGCCGTGGTATCATCCACACTTCTTAGTTCCTACTAGAAATTCCTGTCCCCCCCCCCCCGACCTTGTGGGAGGCTCCTGCTTTTGTATTGGTTACCATTATATTTCCTGTTGTGATTCTCATCATGATCTATGATTCTTGCCTACTAGATCGATCCTTTAGTATTTGTTGTTATGTGATATGTGCACACTGGATCTCTTAGTTTTCCTTCTCTTTTTTCAGCTTTGCTGTTCTCTGCAGCTTTGCTGTACTAAATGATCGACTCAAGTTTTGTTTGACTACAACGTCGCACAACCGTGCAATTGTCAGTTAAAGCGACGCAGTGCCGAATCGCAAAAAATGCTCTGGTCCTAAAGCGTGAAATCCTTCCGGGGCTGAAGTGGTTAAAAAAAAGCTAATCACTTGCCCTCCAGAAGATTTACTCCCCTCCCCCACTTCATGACCAGGCCATTTTTTACAATACTGCACTGCGTTACTTTAACTGACAATTGCGCAGTCGTGCGACGCTGTACACAAATAAAATCGATGTCCTTTGTTTCCCACTAATAGAGATTTCTTTTGGTGGTATTTGATCACCTCTGCAAGATTTATTTTTTGCGCTATAAACAAAATGACAGGTCCACTTTAAATACACTGTGCAAAAATACCTATTGATGCTGTCAGAAAAAATGAGGATAGAGGAGGAACTCAGTAGTTTTGTAGTACTAATAGTACTAATAGTGGGAGCCAAATGGTTAGCACTCTTGCCTAGTAGCACTGGGGTCACCGGTTTCTATCCCAGCCAGGGCACTACCCACCTGGAGTTTGCATGTTCTCCATGTGCCTGTGTGGGTTTCCTCTGGGTACTCAATTTTCCTCCCACACTCCAAAGACATGCTGGGAGGTTCATTGGCTCCTATCTAAATTGACCCCAGTATGTGTATGTATGAATGTGAGTTAGGGACCTTAGATTGTAAGCTCCTTGAGGGCAGGGGCGGATCCAGAGTCTCGGGAGGGGCATTGCCAGAAAATAAGGTGTTCCTAACAGAACAGAATATAACGTATAATACAGTGTACAGAGGTCAGTAGTATGTAGGGCAATGTACAGAGGCCAGTAGTATGTAGGGCAATGTACAGAGGTCAGTAGTATGTAGAGCAGTGTACAGAGGTCAGTAGGATGTAGGGCGGTGTACAAAGGTCAGTAGTTTGTAGGGCATTGTACAGAGGTCAGTAGTATGTAGGGCAGTGTACAGAGATCAGTAGGATGTAGGGCAGTGTACAGAGGTCAGTAGTATGTAGGGGCAGTGTACAGAGGTCAGTAGTATGTAGGGCAATGTACAGAGGTCAGTAGTATGTAGGGCAGTGTACAGAGGTCAGTAGTATGTAGGGCAGTTTACAGAGGTCAGTAGTATTTAGGGCAGTGTACAGAGGTCAGTAGTATGTAGGGAAATGTACAGAGGTCAGTAGTATGTAGGGCAGTGTACAGAGGTCAGTAGTATATAGGGCAGTTTACAGAGGTCAGTAGTATGTAGGGCAGTGTACAGAGGTCAGTAGTATGTAGGGCAGTGTACAGAGGTCAGTAGTATGTAGGGGAGTGTACAGAGGTTAGTAGTATGTAGGGCAGTGTGCAGAGATCAGTAGTATGTAGGGCAGTGTACAGAGGTCAGTAGTATATAGGGCAATGTACAGAGGTCAGTAGTATGTAGGGTAGTGTACAGAGGTTAGTAGTATGTAGGGCAGTGTACAGAGGTCAGTAGTATGTAGGGCAATGTACAGAGGTCAGTAGTATGTAGGGCAGTGTACAGAGGTCAGTAGTATATAGGGCAGTTTACAGAGGTCAGTAGTATGTAGGGCAGTGTACAGGGGTTAGTAGTATGTAGAGCAGTGTAGAGAGGTCAGTAGTATGTAGGGCAGTGTAAATAGGTCAGTAGAATGTAGGGCAGTGTACAGAGATCAGTAGTATGTAGAGCAGTGTACAGAGGTCAGTATGATGTAGGGCAGTGTACAGAGGTCAGTAGGATGTAGGGTGGTGTACAGAGGTCAGTAGGATGTAGGGTGTTGTAGGGAGGTCAGTAGGATGTAGAGCAGTGTACAGAGGTCAGTAGTATGTAGGGCAGTGTACAGAGTTCAGTAGTATATAGGGCAGTGTACAGAGGTCAGTAGTATGTAGAGGAGTGTGCACAGGTCAGTAGTATGTAGGGCAGTGTAAAGAGGCCAGTAGTATGTAGGGCAGTGTACATAGGTCAGTAGTATATAGGGCAGTGTACAGAGGTCAGTAGTATGCAGGGCAGTGTGCAGAGTTCAGTAGTATGTAGGGCAGTGTACAGAGGTCAGTAGTATATAGGGCAGTGTACAGAGGTCAGTAGTATGTAGGGTAGTGTACAAGGGTCAGTAGTATGTAGGGCAGTGTACAGAGGTCAGTAGTATGTAGGACAGTGTACAGAGGTCAGTAGTATGTAGGGCAGTGTACAGAGATCAATAGTATGTAGAGCAGTGTACAGAGGTCAGTATGATGTAGGGCAGTGTACAGAGGTCATTAGTATATAGGGCAGTGTACAGAAATCAGTAGGATGTAGGGCAGTGTACAGAGGTCAGTAGGATGTAGGGTGTTGTAGGGAGGTCAGTAGGATGTAGAGCAGTGTACATAGGTTAGTGGGATGTAGAGCAGTGTACAGAGGTCAGTAGGATGTAGGGTGGTGTACAGAGGTCAGTAGTATGTAGGGGCAGTGTACAGAGATCAGTAGTATGTAGGGCAGTGTACAGAGTTCAGTAGTATATAGGGCAGTGTACAGAGGTCAGTAGTATGTAGAGGAGTGTGCAGAGGTCAGTAGTATGTAGGGCAGTGTACCGAGGTCAGTAGTATGCAGGGCAGTGTGCAGAGTTCAGTAGTATGTAGGGCAGTGTACAGAGGTCAGTAGTATGTAGAGGAGTGTGCAGAGGTCAGTAGTATGTAGGGCAGTGTACAGAGGTCAGTAGTATGTAGTGTAGTGTACAGAGGTCAGTAGCATGTAGGGCAGTGTACGAGACATGTGATGTGATGTATGATGACTGGAGACATGTGACGGGA